>DWJZ01006475.1:0-13003 GCA_018249125.1 Asbolis capucinus
TATGTTTATCAGTTATTTGATCACCATAGCACAAGCTAACGCTTAGTTTGGGGTCAGATGGCCGTGTGTGAGTTGTCAAAAAAAAAAACTTTCATTCGTATTTAATTTTTTTTCAAAATAAAAAATAAGCCTAAGTTTTTTCTCAAGTTCTACTCCACTTCTTTACCAAGTTTCATCAAAATCAGGCCAGTAGGTGAGGCGTGAAAAGGCAAGAGACAGAGAGAGTTACTTTGTCATTTCTAATATTAGTAAAGATAACATAACGTAAGAGAACGATAACACACATCATTTAACACGTTACTTTGTATTATGCCCACAGATAAAATACAGCACAGTTTTTAAAATCGCATTATTTATAGCATTTGAAGTGAGCAGCCTCGCTCCTTTCCTGCCAATAGCCGTTCAATAACTTAGCTGGTTAGTTTTTAAAGTGCAAGTACTTAGAAAACGTTAACTTTGCAATTTCTTTAAAAACTTAAAGATCTGTTCAAAGCAATACGTTATTAAAATGCTTTTTATAATCAGGTTGTATTTTTTTGCAAAAACAAAGTAATTTCAGCTGATGGTATTCACGTGACTTAAAATAGCAATCCTGTTGCTGTTGATGACCAAAAATGGAAATCTGGATCGCTACTCCCTTATCCCAGACTCTAGGTGGATGACTCCATTACAAGGATGGTGGCCCGCGTTGTGTAATATTAAAAGCCTAATATTTTATGGAACTTGCAAACGAGCAGCGTAGCGTACCATATGTTAGGTGGTCGGAGTCGCTGTGGAGAGTAACAGCGTCGATAGCATCACAGATATGTTGTAAATCAAATAAGAATATAGTGACTCCCGAACTCCCACTTAGAACAAGAGAATGCGATAGGCGGTTGAATCAATCCAAAGGTATTACAGACGGACTAAAGAGAAATAAAATATGAGCACGAATGTGTCAATAACATTAATATATTATAATCTTTATTCCAAACTTTACCAAGTTTATCACACTATAAATAAGGTCAAATTGTTCCAGGCCGCCCCAATACGGATGCGGTAAGGCACCCATTTTCACCGATGTATTTTTTTAAATAAATAACAGAATGTATAAATTCATATTTGTAATATAAATAAATAAAGTCGCGTTAGTTGAGACGGAGGTTTAAGCAAAGCAGGTGCCGGTTTATCTCGCGATCGGGCCGCGTCTATACCAGCAATAAGTTATCGTTTGACACCTCGATATGGCTGTCCAATCCGCGGATAGCGATACATTAATTTTATTTATCGTCGTGATAGTTAATTTTAATTAATTGGAAGCATGTCTGAGGTAACACTTTCAATAAATGCTGTTTAGTTTCTTGTTTCTTGATTCTAATTTAGTTTTTAAATTTCATGCATCGATCAATGTTGGCTTCATCATATTTTGTTGATACAAATATGATTGTTTTAAATGATCAATTTATCGTAATCTCATGATGAGGTAGGTGTTTAAAATAAAATGAAATAAGTCTACAATTTTTGTAACTTTCAACAGTTGTTGGCGTCTTACTGAAGGATATAATCTATTATCTGTCGATAACAACAGGACGTTCCAACAACCAGGAACAACAAGACACGGTTTTACGTGCCCTCTAAAACAAGGAAGCGCTCATAATTTTTTTGTCAGCGTCAGTAAATTTTCCTGCCTCACCCACTTCATAATAGACAATATAATAAAATACACATCATCGAGGATAATTTATTCTAAACTAGCAGGTGTTGCTAAAATTTAAATACTTTCAAATATAACAATATATACCTAATCGGTATACCAAGTAAGACTTTATGACTAAGCACATATAAAAATACCGTCGAAACCTCCTTCTTTGTTAGCAGACGTTTAAAAAGAAAAGAAATCCAAATATTCATATTGTTAATGCGCGCAAAAAAGATATATACATACCTTTCAGAATACCGTGTTACCTATAAGTAAATTTGAGAGGCCGGTTGGTCTAGTGGGTAGTGAACCTGACTGCTACAGCGAAGGTCGTGGGTTCGATTCCCAACCAGGTCAAACTTTTCTGTGATGCGCAGAAATGTTTGTTCCGTGTGTCTGGGTGTAAATGTCTATATAAGTATGTATTTAAAAATATTTATGTATGTTTGTCAGTTGTCAGATCATCATACTACAAGCTAACGCTTAGTTTGGGGTCGGATGGCCGTGTGTGAGTTGCCCAAAAATATTTATTTTAATACATCAAGTTTAATAAATGTAATAAAAATGATGTCTAAACGAGCTGGCGTTGTCTGTTGCTAACTGAAACATTATAACTCGATCCTGGGTATTATTAGTTATTATCTATTCTACTATCTGTCTGTCCATCCGTCTATAGCATACAAATTAACCTTACTTAGTTTCAATATTAATATCACTAACTCCACTACCAATGTATGCACTCTAATACTACGAAATAAATATAAAATAGTGTTCATTACTTTGTATTTTTTATTATTAGTCATACATCAGTCCACTGCAGTACTCATAAAAAATAACGTTTAAAGGATTTTTAGGAATACGTGATTTCTTTACACAACAGTACTTGCTTTGTTTTACAGAATTTTGAGGGTTCCCTTGTCTACAAAGCCTCCTTAAATGATCTGGTCGTCAGTCCGTCTTAGTATCAGAAATATATAATTTTGCATGATTTTAATAAAACTCTTTCGGATAGGTAGGCTTGACAAGTTAACAACAATGTCACAATTAAATTTCGAATACCCTTTATGATTTGAATTTTGTTAGTCGGCTTGACGAGAATTATTTTAGTAACAGAATCCTAAACCTATTTTTAACACAAAATTCACATTTTAAAAATCATCTCAACCCATCACTGCCCATTATTGAGCACGGGCCTCTTCTCTGAATGAGAAGGTTAAGGCCATCGTCCGCCACGCTGACCAAGTGTGGAGTGGCAGACTTAACACACCTTTGAGTTTTACAACTGCAAGTTTTCTCATAAAATTTTCCTTCACCGTTATAGCGAGTGACAATGTTTAATGCATAAAACGCACATTAATTCGAACCCGAACCCCCCAAGTAGGAGGCCGAATTCTTAACCACTAGGCTATCACCGTTAAATACCGCTACTAAAGGTATTTAAAAATAATTTTAAAAATAATTCTTACCGTCGCTGTTTTAAAAATAATTCTTAAAATTGATTTGATCCGCATGATGCGCTACAGAATCGACGTTAATTGGAATACGGTAAAATAATTTGTTAGTCATTACAGGACACTACACCTAGTGAAATATTGGGCATTGCTAAATCATTCACTTGTTTCACAACTTTTGAGATCGTTTAAAAAATTTATTGAAACGTTTTAAACGCGTTATATAAAGGTGAATAGTGAGGGAAAAGAACACAGGATTTTTTGTCGTAGAGAAGATTCTAAAGCCTGATTCTCTGTGATTCTGTGGGCCTGAGTTAACTCAGAAAGAGCCTATTCATTCTTGTGTTAACTTGTCTTCATGATACACAACGTCCACAGCCCTACAAACCTTAGGTTATACAGGTCGAGTCTTCGAAGATCCATTATAAGTTACCGCGTGCAACTATTAACTTCCTTCAAGTTATTTTTCCAATCCTTGTCCCTATTCGCCTGACTCTTCCGTGACGTGTCGGGATAAACCATAAACTCTCTTGCATCGCTCGCTCTCCTCTAATGTAACATCTCTAACGTTGGCGCTACTGTCGATCTCCTCTACTCTTCCCTCGCTACCTCCACCTCTGTTGCGCCTGCAGTGTTACTTCTTCACGATGCTCAGACACAGTCATTACTGGAGCCTACCTCTTGCCCAAGAACCGCTTACCATTTAGATCGATTAATTTAAAACATTTAATATAATAAAACAAGTGCGAAACGTGCCTTAGTTCACGCAGTAATTGACAAGCGGGGTTAAGAATCGTGCAGTGGGCTAATTAATGATAACTATTATAATGTAAGCCATTTAAAAAGTCCGTTTAACGCTCCGTGGCTCATTAAAAGAGCTAATTAACAGGTAAGTGTGCGGTTAAGATACTCATCGGTATGGTGTGATGATAATTTATAAGCCATGAAGATACGCCTCCCGTGAAATTGTTTACGAGTTAACGTGCAATCTTTATCGTGTTTTGGTTTTATCACGACTGTGTTCGTTTTAAATGATGCTAATGTTGGTGTGAAGCCGTAACCTGGGACCTGGAGACGATCCTAAGTATTCGGACAGGTTAAGGAACAGCGGGTCGGATGCTGAACGATAGTGTTAATGTAAGTGGTGAAATGATTGAGTGTGGAGCTTCCAATGGCCTGGCTGTCGATACCAACGATAGATTAATTCATTAAGCGTTCGGGCGACATAGGAAAAATCTGACACTTGTGAGTAGTTTGATCAAATCGATATAGGAGCAATGTTTACTCACAAGAAAAGAGCGTCAGTACTGAACAAGAAATAAGTTCAGCTCAAATATTTCTCGAAAGAAGAATTTGTCACACGCTTCGTAACTTACACAGATTTGAAGCAAACGTCACCATATCATCATCTCCATAGGCATTCGCTAAACGCCAAGTATCACACTGTAATAATTCGAGCGTAATTAAAACATTCATAGACCGTCAAAGGTCATACATTTGGGGGTCATCGGCCTCATACAGTCCGTGCCTGTCGGCGCGTGTCAAATGATGTTACTTCTAAATGCTGCTAAAACTACGCACACCTAGTAAATTCGCCTCTACTGCTGGCGTAATAAGAGTCAACCTGTATCTTTGTGCTGATGGAAACAGCAAATCCTGGGGTATGGGTTTGAAACTGAGATAAGTTGATTTTATTGTTTTATCCAGAACGCTGGAAATGTTTAATTGCGTATACAGTGTAACGAAATAGTTAAAATGCTGATCATGGTTTTAGGGTGCTCTATACATACAATGTAAATTTGATGCCCATGTTACATTTTTTAAAAAGTTCTAGAACTATACGCATTGAAGCAGCGCTATGGAGTAAGCCTTTAGACTCCTCGGGTTCGAGGAGACACATGTTCATCGTGATGAGCCATGAATGGGTTGAATACGAGACATTACTGTATTTTTTGAAAATTTATGTTGTAGTTAAATCTTGACCTACTCGACGAGTTATCTCCACTTCTCTATTTCTCTGACGTCCCGCCTTCAAGATGTTTTCCCTTCTTCCCGAGGACTTCTTCTACAAAATCTGTAACTATTTCTAGGCGTTCCTTTGACCCTTTTCTACTCTCCCTCTATAACCTCTACCATCTGTTCTACCTCGGTGTAGCGCCCATCTGAGTCTGTAACCAGCAGAGCAGTCGAAGGCTTGTGCGCAGCCTTATTCCACCATAATGAATACTGATGGAGCAACGGTTAACATCCTGAGCCTCGGACGTTTAACTAGCGAATGATAATGATTTCCGATTATTTGTTTTATCTGTGCTTTGCGCCTTTTATTATTTTGGGATCTCCCCTCCGTTGACCTCTTGATGTATATTATGGCCTCATTTCATACTATTGTCTTGTTTACATTGTACTTGTACCTATTTTGAGTGTATAGACATTTTCATGGTTTACTTTAGAAGGGTGGTGAATAAATTGGCATAAATTAAATCGCTAACGTGAAGTTATATCGATGTATAAATGATTCTAGCATTCTGTAGCCCTTACATTTTCTATACGAACTGTTTGGGCAATTGATTAACTTTATTTAAAAGGACGCTATATGGCGATGTAAAGCACTAGGTAAAACTGGACGCACCAGGTACTAAGGATAACACTGCCATGAACACTTTGTCTCCTAATAATAACAGCAGATTACATCATTCGAGTGGACTTGGCGCGATATTTCACACGTGTCTCAAAACTGTTTGGATTTAAATATCCCTATTCATACAACGCTAAGATTAATGCTCCACATATTAATAATGTCGTACACAGCAACAATGAACCTTAATGCCTTTGAAATAAAATTTGGATTACCTCGTCGTCCATAAATTTTGAATACGGTTACAATGTTATCATATGCGGTTTAGATAGACTTTAATGGAATGGAATAAAGTTTAATTTAAATGATTCTTTGGTTGTTGGTGTGGTTGAAGAGGTGACGGGCTCAGGAAATATTCGGCTTAAGAACATAGATGTCGAGTGATAGTGCGTGACGATGGTGTAGGGTTGACAACGAGTTGTAGCTATCTATCTATTCATAAAAATATAATAAAAATTTTACTCACCTATTTCTGAACCCGGAAGACTTTTCAGATAAACGATTACTGGGAATTTTAAATGACGTTCTAGAAACCCAGGAAATATCTTTTTAAAATTTTCGACAACTAAAGAGCATCCTAAAATCAGACACCATGGCTATTCCCTGCCATGCCATATTCTGAGGGAGACCCGCTTTTCGTTTTGTGCTGCAAGTCAAACTAAAAGCTATATTTTTATGGAACCTACAAATAAAATCACCAATTACAGCTATAACGGGAGAAGAAACATTCATCTGTACGAACGGCGCAGTTCGCCTTGTTTTTTAACACCCGTTCCGAATGTGGATAAGTTGGCCGCGTCGGTGTGTAGATAGGCTTTTACTAAGCTAGTGTATTTTACCAAAGAACTTCAGGCCACTTACTATCTATATATATCACCTACCGTAATTAAGCGCTAAGTTATTCAACGTAAAAATATCTGCCACATTAACTCTCTGGGGAGTCGAGTTCGACCCCACGCTTTGAAAGCAAGATCACTACCCACTATGCTATAGAGTCATCCATTCGTGATATACGTCTTAAGACGTCATTACAATTTGTTATAATAAATGCGGGTCTTTAAAATTCGAAATAGGGGTCTATAAACAATGAAAAATACTTAAAATGTTAGACTCATTCACCAGTTTTCTGCGGCGATGCACCTGCTAGAAGGGCCTTGAGTTCGATTTCTATACGACATTTGACAGATATATTATCGTTCTCGGGCCATCGTTTAGTTTGATTTCTGAATAAAGGCCATCATCTGAAATGTGGATTTTTCGGACCCTTGGGGAGGAACTCTTGTGGAGCCTGATTATCCAAAAGATTTATTGTAAAGATTATTGCAGATTTCCAGAAACTGGCTATGTTTCTGGAAATCTGATCTCTCTTAGCTATAATTCTCTTAGTTCCGAATTGACTACGAAACCCTACGCACCGAGGCTTGCACGAGTGGCATCCCCTGCCTGTCTCGTACGCGTGACTCACTGCTGTAGGTGTAACCAACAAGTATTACATATCTATAACAACAGTGTTACTAGAACTTCTTGTTATATGCAGTCATAATGATAAATTTTAAAACAAATTCTTGGCTTCTTTCCATGAATGACTCATTATGGAGCACGGGTGTCGCCTCGTGACTGAAAAGCACTAACATATTGCACCACGCTGTTCAAGTGACTGCTGGAGGGGTTAGTGACTTATCCAGGTGTCGGAAGTTTCAACGTTGCTCAAGCTCTCAAGGCCTTCGATAAAACACAACGATCGTCATCTGAGGATAATAACTGCAGCCGTCGCCGTCACGTACCATTCAAAATTTGGAAGTGTTCATTATCAGTTGCGCTTTCCCATCTGCCAACTAACAGTACTCGCAGTTACTTAACTTTGGCAATGAATTACGATCGAAACTTTCCATTTTAATACCCAGTCGTACCTCAGATGGACTTCAAAATCCAGGTGTAGGCTCCCAAGTAAAGGTGGTCTCAGGAGAAGTTACGAACCAACTGAAACACGACCATTTGTGACCCCCATGTCGTAAAACAACGACACATAACTCGCAGCTTTCAAAACCAATTCGAGTGTTGTAAAAAATATGATCACTTAAATAAGTCGTAAAGATTAAGTTCCAACGTAACAATAAAATGGAAGGAACTAATTAAAAAACAAATGACTTACACACCGGTCGTAAACCTAAGATTTTTCATTACTTATTTTATGTGAATTAAATGAGTGAAACGGTTATGTTCCGGCGGCTGCGCTGCAGAAGAGAGGCCCCGGCGGCTGCGAGTAGGAGATTGGTTGACCGGTACTGGTGTGAGACGGCAGTTAGGAATAAAACGGGCAGATTCCCAAAGGCCTTTTGATAGAATGATCACAAACATTGAAAAGCGGTGATAGCCTAGCGCTTAAGAATTCGGCCTCCTACTCGGGGAGTTCGGATTCGAACCCCAAGGGGCGCACTTCTGACTTTTCGGAGTTATGTGCGTTTTAATATCACTCGCTATAACGGTAAAGGAAAACATCGTAAGGAAACCTGCATGCTGGGGAGTTTGCTTTTGCAAAGGTGTGTGAAGTCTGTCAATCCGCACTTGGCCAGCGTGGTGGACTATGGCTTTGACCTTCTGGTTCACAGAAGAGACCGGTGCTCAATAGCGTGCCGTGATGGGTTGAGATTATGATGATGACCACAAAAATATCTTAAATTAACAATAATTGTATATCTTTTAAAACTAAAATCATATAGACATATTTCTTATACTTATCCTTATCAACAGAAATACGTCTGTTAATACAAGAATTTAATGCAGATTATGATGTTAATTTATATCATATAAATGAAATTAATATTAAAAGGAAACTTAAAATTAAAAATAACCGTGCGAGCTCGATTAAATAGCACGCGACGTTGCCTCGCGACATACCGTCCGCTATTAATGTCTTACCACAGAACTCAGGCGCAGGATAAACCAACAAAGACGTACATTGTTTTAAAAAATCCGGGGAAATAATATTCTTAAACACTCCATACTGCTCCAGGACGAAGAATGTGCAAAACATGTACATAAGAAGATAATGGTATAAGTATGATCTCATCCGAGCTTCAGAGGATTTTAAAAACCGTCGGTCTCGGTTGTTATACCTACAATTGACAAAACCATTTCTGCACCTACCTCCTTCCTTGCTCCAGCAGCGAGACACGTACCCTACAGGAGACCTACAACGAGCTGAATATATTTAACTAACTTAATAAGAATAATAACGGTTTTTTTGTGTGCATCTTCTTATGGATACTGTGTGATAACGTTACTAGTAATTAAATGAAAAATAATAATTAAATAATTGTTTATATCCAAGTGCCATTGACAGCCGTAATTACTCGTTAACTAGTTCAACGGATCTAACTGTACCGCAAACTTTAACAATAGTTTATCTTTGTTACATGTTCGTTTTGTTCGTTGCATAGCGACTTGCGTCGATCGTGTGTGCTCACCCAAGTTAAATAAAAGCGGGCGCGATAGATAGTGGTGACTACTAGTGGTAAAATATCTTGAGCACTTCCGTGCTTCGGAGGGCACCATTATCGTCAGTAACATCGTTCCGTTTCGTAGCAGTCGTTGAGTCACAAGAGAAGGCCGGTGCTCAAGTTCAAAGTTATGTGTACTTGATTATCACTTGCTACCGTGAAGGAACATCGTGAAGAATCCGAAGTTCTCCATGAAAGTTCTCAAAGATGTGAAATCCACTTATCTACACGTGCAGCGTGCAGGACGATGGATTCCCACTCACATTGTGAGTGGACCCAAGCCCAGAAGTGGGACCGGTAAGGGTTACAATAATAAATATTTACAGGAACTCACTTTAACATCGATAATATTTAATGTTATATTAAATTTGGTTATATTTAATATCGATAATATTTAATGTAGCAATATATAATGTAACAATATCAATAATATTTTATGTAATATTTAATATTGATAATATTTAATATCGATAATATTTAATGATAAATGTTTACGGGAACTCACTTTCATATCGATACAATACATATTATGTATTTTATACGCCTATATGTTCTGGTCGTGATATCTAAAAAAAATGATTAACCACGAATCACTTTATTTTATTAATGACTTATTTTTGAAAGATATTATTAACGATGAAGGACGACACTGAAGTAATACTAGCTGACATTAAAGGGTTAAAGTAGGTCCATAGTAAGTATTCTTATAAATGAATTAAAAGTTATTTAATTCGACATGGTCATATCGACACTTAACGTACCCAACTTCAAAATCAGCTGTTTATAACGTAATGTTACAAGAAGTAACTTCACCCTTATTGCTGTAAAAAAGGGCACAATGGCGTAAAGTAACAAATTGCCTTTTACTATACAAGAAAATATGAACTCTATTGGAATCAAATAAAGTGTATATTTAAGTGAACATTAATTCGAATCCCGTTACATACAAATCCATTCACAAAATTCCAATTTTGAGGCAGTCAACTGTACTCGTAGTAGCACACGCATGCCTCAGGGACAGGGGACGATGGGGTAAAATAATCCACCATACATACATACATACGTACTTGAATCGTTTTTTGGTACGAGTACAATAATAATTTGAGATTATAGATGAAACTACTAATTCTCCTATACAATGTGGTTTTTATTTTAATTAAATATATCCGTTATCTTATTGCGATATAAATTACATTTAAATCTATTTCTTAAATCTGAGAGTAATAGCTTCATAAGTTATTATAAATACAATGCTCTATATCACATATTATATTATAAATATAGAACTTACGTTTTCTTTACCAAAATTCAATATATTTTTGATATAAAATAATTCTAAATATTGCAATTTCCAATAAGTTAATATATTAACAGTTCGTTAGCAAATATTGAAGTTCCTCTTGATATTTAACCTTATAATATTAACAAATCTGGCATTCTTAATTAAATACTAAATAAATCAATAAATATTAGAACATAATTAAAATGGCATTCAACGCAATAATATCGAAACGAGTTGGTTATCTTCGGTTTAGTATAATAATATAATAAATATTTAACATTGAGATATTTGTTTTATTTAATTATGTGTATTAAATAAATAACTTAGTATTAATAATTTATTTATATATTTATAAATAAGCAATAAAACGAATATATGAAATTGTTTAGAATAATTATAATTGAGATATTTCAGTTTCATTTAATAAAGTGTTTTCAATTAATAATGTTGTACCATTATTATATAAAAAAAGATAAAATAATACATTATATAACCCTTATTAATAAAATATTTATATAGTTAATACGTTTACGAAATAATTAAATTTATTTAAATAAGGGCATTTGCATCAAAAGAATAGCCTTCGTCCACATCGTGACTACGTTGATAAAAAATATAAATTATTCTAGATTATAAACTATCTCTGTGCAAATTTTCATCCAGATCGGTACAGAAGTTTTTGCGTGAAGGAGTAACAAACACAAACTTTTGCATCTATGACATTAGTAGGATTATATACCGAGAAGGGAACATTCACTGGGATCCATTACTTCTTAACACTTATAAAATAGGTATCAAGTAACCCCAGTGTCCCACGGCACTTGCCACGCAGCTGGGGCAGGTGGCTCCACTCAGCTGGCCACTGCGTAATCTCATAGCTCTCTCCTATTTAATATGGATCCATTGACGTGCGGTATTTATAAATGCCCAAGATACCTTCGACGGACCGTTCAAGGATGATATCGACGCGTGATAAAAAGCTCTGTACTAAAGGTTTACTATTTTCTAGGGTTCCGTACCTAAAGCTTTAATAATGAAAACTATTACTAAGACTCCACTGTCTCTCTGTCTGTCTGTCTGTCGTGAGGCTCTTCCTCTTAAAACGTGATAAATAGAACTACAATGTCGGCGCTACAAATGCCCAAAATAAAACTGATATAAGTATATTTTTGTTTTTGCCATAAAAGATCGCATCTTATTACGTTTTTCAGCTTTATATTATTAGTAGAAAGTGAGGTGATCTTAATAAATAGATAAAATAAATTTAAAAGAAACAATACAAATTTATGTTTAACTTTATTGGATTTAGATGAACATAATGTTATGGTATATTTATCAGTATCTTTTATCAATAGTTAAAACACCTGTCCTCAATAATCTAAAGGATTAACTAGAAAGTAGGAAATTAAATTAAAATAGCCTATAAATTGGCATTCATTACAAGCAGATGTCCAACCATGTGACTTTGTAGCGGTTTTGCCCAAGGGAATAGAACCTGGGACTACCACTAAGCAGATGCGTAACGTTAGAAGCCATTTATGTTATTAAACGATGTCGAAATGGAGTTATGGTGGTAAAGTAGTTTGATAACTAATATCGACTTTTGAATGCATACGACAACGACACGACTAAATGTCGTACGCAGTAAAGTATCGCGTATCCCTTTATACTTAACGCTTAGTTTACTATTTCTTAATAATAATAATCTTTATTGATTTAAAACATTGGTACATATGTGTTACGAATCCTCTGGTCCCTGACACAGTCAAAACTGTGTTTCAGAGACCAACGTCCTCTCCCATTTACAACTCTGTTGTTAAATCAAGAACATTACTAACAGGTAATTAGTTAAATGTTATAAATGCGAAAGTTTTTGAGAATGGATGGGTGGATGGGTGGATGTATGAACGCATAGATGGATGGATGATCGTTAACTCTTGCACACAAAAACTACTGAATATCGGAATTACGAGTACATTATGGTCGGGAATAACAAATAGACTGCCTTGTACAAGCTTTTATTGAACTAGCAATGTATATTTGTACATTAGCTTGTTACGAGTCAAATCTTGCAAGCTTAACTAGACTCACTTCCTATTACACTACGGAGCGGAAATTTTGAATAAATTTTCATCCTGATGACAATGCATTTTTATGACAAGCATGATGCTACGTTCAGGATTAGCTCCAGACAAGGGAACTCGTCAACGGTTAACAATACATTTATGAAATTTTGTGTATTTCTTTGCAGAATGGGTCTATAAGTAAAGATTGTGTTTTTAAATATTCTTAACAAACCTTGTTATCTAGGTGCCTACCACGTCGGTGGAACATAAACTCGAAAGTGTGTGAGGATGGGATTGGGTACTCCGTCACGCAACAGTTCAGTAGGATTGGATCCGAATGAAAATAGGAACGGAGTTTTTTTTTTTTTTTTTTTTTTGCGTCCAGACAAAG
>DWJZ01006476.1:0-13000 GCA_018249125.1 Asbolis capucinus
CACTATTGACCTGATGTACAAGATCAAGGCTATGAAGAGAGCTATGCTTAGTAATTCTCTACGCGATCAAGTCAGAAATGAAATCCGTAGATGAACTAGTGTAACCGACATACGAGTAGCTCACAAAATTAGCCGGCTGAAGTGGTAATGGGCTGGCCACGTAGTTCGACGGACCGATAACCGTTGAGGAAGAAAGGTCCTCGAATGGTGACCACGTTTCGGAAAGCGGAGCACATCATCGGGGGGCATTTCTGCTGTAAAAGCGTTTCCTGGCTTCGGTGGACACGTAAAAAACTCCTACCTCGAGGTACCAGTAGTTTTGCGACGTCGAATGGTTTCAGGCGGCAAGAATAACAACTTCCGACACGGGTTGGTCACTAATCCGATTATCATTCCGCATTGTAGCTGTGTGGTGAAGTATGTTCTAGGTCTTTTCAATATAAGGAGCTGAAAATATGCTCTAGTTCTTGTCAGTATAAGACTCGAGCTTAGAATTGGCCCATGAATGGCCAATCCGATGAGTAAATAATTATTAAAAAAAGGGTAATTACAAAATAAAAATGCAGATTCAGGCAGATTATTTCATTATTTTTCCAACCAAACTAAGCAATAGCAATATACCTATATATCCCACTGTATATAAAAATAATAGATAAAGCTTCTTTAAACCACCATAACATTGAAAATCGGACTTAAATCTACCTTCATAGTCCAATACCTGGTAAATACTAGTATCTTATGCAATATCTGCTATGATAATATAAAATTAAATATTTTAAATACCCCTGACGCAAAAAAAAAATCAGAAATGTCGTCAACATTCCTTTATCAATAAAAAAAACTATTTAATAAACGGCCGAGTAGACGTTCACGAGACATAGACAAGAGTGCTCTCGATTTTTCACCCAATAAAACTATATCAAAATCGATTCATCCGTTTCAAAACTACGATGCCCCAGAGAGCCATCAAACTTGTTACATCTTTTGCATCAAGGGTTTGCGTTCAAAATGAAATGTTATTAATAAGAAATTTTAATTATTGCACCATTTACGTTTCTTAAAGGAAGACAATTCGAGGAAAAACTGATGTGTTTACAAAAAAATTAATAACTTAGTATCTAAATATCCTTAGTTTTTCTCATCCGTACAAATCTTTGTATCAAAACTTTATTTGAAATTGATTTTTACAAAATTTTCATATTGTGACATTGAAAAGTTGTTACAGTTCAAGATATTAGTGTGTTGAATATGTTATATAATAAATTTGTAAGAAAACTGTTTCATTGTCATTCACTTTTTAGGTTACAAAATTTGTATGGAATGAGAAAAAAACCTATTATAATTAGTTTTACATCTTAATAATAAATAATCAACATTAATAAGATTTAAAATCTAAGCGAAATAATTATACTTTCGGAAGTATTAAAATGTATTATTTACTAGAAAAATATATATTATGAGAAATTGTATGTAATAATGCTTTGAACATAAAAATGTTTTGTTGTCTTAACACAGGTATTGGACTTAAGACTATTTGAATATATGACAATTTTTGCATTTCATATAATTATTATATAAATTATTACTACAGTTCTCAATACACCCAAAGAATTTCCTAAGAGTGACTGGTCAAAACCTGAACCAATTCGCACAGATTTATTCAAAAATCATCATTAACTATCCCACTGCTGGGCATGGGTCTTTACAATGGGAATGGTCTACCCACAACCCATCAGACCGGCCCAGTATGGATTAGTAGACACTTTTGAGAACTTTAGAGGAGTCCTGGTTTCCTTACGACGTTATTCTTCACCGAAGCAAGTGATAATTATTTTCTTCTATGCGCATAATTTTGAAAATAAGATATTCGAATTTGAACCTCACGTTTGGGTATCCAACAATCGGGCCACAGTTCTCCCTGGCTCAAGCAGAGTATGGAACTTACAAAAAATAACGAATATTGATCTGTATTTATTTAGACACTAATTTTAGCAACATACTAAGTTATAATTGAATAAGCTATATTATAATTATTTAGTATATCTGTATCATAAGACATTTATTGGTTCATTATAATAATATGACTACAGAAATGTCAAAGGTTCACCAACCTCAGTATATATTACTATTTAATGTTAACCATTTAACGACACTACTTTCTGTCAAAGCTGTTGAATGTTATCTAAAATAGGATAAAGGTATGCTCACATTATACTTACTCATCGCCAAAATTGCAAGGATTGAAATAACTGATTTATATTATGTTGCAAAAGGTCGAATCTTCAGTTGAATTTTGTATTTTTTAATTCAACTTTAAGTAAAATTCAAAATATAAACCGATAAACCTTATAATTCCTTTGATTTGGTATCCATAAGCGCCGTGTTATAATGTGTGCATAACTTTAAAAAGGAGCAAATTGGTACATCTCACTAACTTTGACTATACCTTATTATGTACCATAATTGTAAATGTTATATTTGAATCAACTTCAAATATTCAGCGATTAGCATTACAATAATTATAAGTACATACTTAATTACCTAATTTATAGAACGCATCAAATATTATTGCTCATTTGAAAATATTTCTTTAATATCCATAAGTACATGCATTATGCTATCTAAGGATTTTTGACAATAATTTTGTAGTAAATGAATCAATAAGTGTACCGAATAAAGAGAAAAGAAAATTAATTTACTGAACTTCATAATAATGTTAGTATCAGTAAAATTTGCATTGACTGCCGGGAGAAAGATAAAAAAAAAGGTTTTTTTTTAAAGTAGAATACACAAAAATAGGAAGTACCAATTTTAGACTAGGTCTTACATTAGTTTGACCAGAAACATATGTACTGTTTATTTAGAAATAATTTTATTTCATACATCTATAATTATTCCATCAAAACAATCTATTATGTCACAAGTAAATTAAATCTACTCTCTAACCTTACAAACCCTTAAATAGAATAAATTAGCATAATATTAAGAGGCACTATTACAAATTTAATATCTAAACTGAACACCTATTATAACCACAGAGTACCAAGTTGGCGAAAAAACACGCGTTTTAATAACGCCATTTTTCGAATTTAATTTTGCTAAACCAAGTTTGAATGATGTGCAAAACATTTTAAAATATGCGAGTGCTTAAGATTATGGTAATTCATATCTATGTTATGACCAAATTGCATGGATTACGGTCAGCTGTCAAATTTTCCCGCCAACTGTCACACCTCGATGACCATCCATTCATTTGTACAAACCAATCGACATAGCGGTATAAATCTACAATAATCGTGACAAAACAAAACAATTTAATATATTTAGTGTCTACGCTGACAAAAAATTCAAAGTTAAATGTCTGTAGAAGTGAAAAAAGTTTTATTTTATTGAATATCACCTTGCGTCATTCAAAATGCATCCTTGTTTGTTACTCTGTGGCATTATTATACAATTGCTTATTACATTAATATTTATTATAGCACATTGTTTTTCCTATATTATCTATTATTTTGAAATAGACATGGAAAGTTTAATTTCTATTAAATTGTTATCATTCATCAATCAAAATTAAACAAAATATATTTTAATCAATACATACTGAACTAATATAATGACCGAGATAGTTCACTTGCTTTCTCTTTCTGTTACATAATTTTAGAGTAAGACACCATATATATAAGTTATATCGCTAATGGATTATTTATAGAATTGTAAAAGCGTGGGACGTTTTTTATTATACTAATCATTTTGTGATACCGGCCATTTGGCTGTAAAAATTAAGGAAAAAGTCCAAATTTTAAGGCTGCTTAAATATTTTGAAATTACTATTTAGTTTTTGAGTGTTTCAATTATTAGTATACAAATTGCCTCTTTATGATAAAACTAAATGTACTTAAATTAAAAAAACAAATTTATCAACGAAACTGAACTTAATATTAATGCTTCTTTTGAACATAATTCCGACAGAAAAATAACAAATTTAAATTTTTTTATTACTATAATTACATATTTGTCTATTTTTATATGCGGCCAGTGATTTATTCTTCCTCAAAAATTAAAATTAGATTTTTGATGAACTGGCCACTTTGATCAAATAAGTGGCGTTTGGTTTGTTATTCAAATTTAAGCAGGTGTATTTCTATTTGAATTTAGTTATTAATTTTTCGTTTTACTTTTTCTGTATAAAACACTAATTTCAGATGTAAGAACATAATGTGACAGGTTTTAATTATTATTATGGCTAATTTATATTTTATAAAGTGGTACAACGTCTGTACAAATAAATAAAATTGGAGTGTCTTTTTGTAATATTAAAATAACAGCTTTTTACTAAATGCATATGTGTACTAAAATAACATTTTGATCTGTCTGTCTGTCTATTCTGGCGAATCTCTGGATTGGCTGGATCCGGTTACTCTGATGATAATACAATATGATACCACCAAGCTGATCTGATTACGGAACTGGAGAGTGGATCGGAAACCTTGGTTACTAATAGACCCACCAGTATTTGGGCTCTTTTCTTCGTACCAATTAAGGCGTGTATTTATAAACTGTTATTATTTTTAACGCTCAACTCAGTGTTACAGCTCTCCTCTGCACTTTATAACGTAATAAGTTGGAATAAGTTGCCCGCGTCGGCTTTTCCGTTCGATTACGTTGTAAATGTCTTCATGTCAAGAGTGAATAGGATTCTACTAAGTTACTGCGCTTTATCATCGAAGAGTTCATCGCCATTTACCATTAGGTCGGATGGAAAAAAAAGGTAAACTAGCCATAACAATTAATTAACAATTTTAGTACCGTCATGATTGGCGAGGTGTATGGTAGTAAAGCGTTGCTACGGCATCACGGTGTAGGATCACTGGGTCCAGCGATGGGTATGGGTTTGGGCACCACTGGCGCGTGTGGAGCAGCGAGCTGGCCCTCTCGCTCCAGCCTCTCGTGCTCAGTGGTCACTAGTGCTCGCAACTCGTCCTGTGTAATAATGATTATGCTTTAGAAACATACTTCTGGTAATATTACCGCCGCATCGAGCGCAAAATGCTTAACCCCCTATACTCGGTGCAAATTGTTTAATAACAAACCGTTGCCTAGCAACCTGTGACAAACAGGAGAATTAGAATATATACAAAATACTTCAATAGGTTAATAGGTTGCTCGCGGCTTCGCCCGCCTTGTATGATGAGCTAAAGTAGCTTGTGTATTATTTCGGACTATCTTTGTGCAAAATTTCAATAATATCCGTAAGTAGTTTTTGCGTGACAAAGGCACTAAATCCGATAAATTCATCCGTTCATCCATTCAACGTTCACATCTATAATATGAGGACGATAACTCAATTTAAAGACTCGCCAAAGACCGTTATACTAAAGCGAAGCCAGGGTAGCTGCTCGTTAACAATTCTGTAAACTTACACCCCAGCCAAGCCTGTCAGCGAGGTCCTGACAGCCATCGTCACAGTCCCCGAGCCGGGCCACATCCCTCACAGCGTCCTCGTCCAGCTGCAGCCCCCCGCTCATGAGCCCCCACAACCGTAGAAGCGGGGACCGCAGTCCTGCCTTCTCTCTGTTAATCAACAGCCGGGGACACCAGTCCGGAACCCTGGAAATGAGGATTTATAATCATTATTACTATTGCCTAACAGTCTGACCGTTGGTCCCTCGAATCGGAGGTCCTGTCTTTTTTATAATAATATTGAATATATTTGCACAAGTCACACGCGGCCATCTGATCTCAAACTAAGCATTAGCTTGTACTACGGTAATCAGACAACTGTTAAACAAAAATAATTTTACACCCAAACACACAGAACAAACACTCCTGCACATTACAGAAAAGTTTGACCTAGGTGCGTATCATACCCACGACCTTCAGTGTAGCAGTCAAGGTCAATAACCATCAGTCCTTGGTCCAAACCTTGCACAGGTCTCTAATTATGTCTTGCCTCAATAAAGTACGAGGAAATACCTGAAAGTTCTTGAAGTTGTGTGAAATCTACCAATGAACACTTGAACCAACCGGCATTGGAACAGGGCAGTCAAGTACGCTCCAGGCCTTGTTAGTTTTGATGAGACTAGTGCTCAATAATATGCAATTATAAATAAATAAATATCTCAGGACAATTCTCACACGGCCAACAGATCCCAAACTAAGCGTTGGCTTGTACTATGGTGATCAGACAATAATTTTTAAACACATACTTATATAGATATATACACCCAGACGCACTGAATAAACAGCTCATGACAGAAAAGTTTCACCTGGGTGGGAATCGTACCCACGACGTTTTGGTGTAGCAGTCAGGTTCACTAACTAGACCAACCGGCAAAGCCAGTTATGGGTTGAAGCTTTGACCAGTAATACAGATGTTGGGTCAGCGACACAAATGACCTGGACACATTCCAGATCACTTGAAGAGTGGGAGGGTGTTACTGGTGCTGTATCATATTATATATTACAACCAAGATACAATGGTAGTCTCGAGCTTCTACAGGATACACTGTGCAAAGGAATTGCACGATTTAATTCCCCCATCGAACGAGCCGACGCACAGCGTTTATCAATGCCTTCGTCGTTATCATCCCGCGGTACGACTGACGCGCTTCGCCTCGTCTTTTATCACCCGTACCGCGTAAGACTGGATAAGTTGACCGCGTCAGTGTTTCCGTTCGATTACAATGTAAATGTCTTCAAGTCAAGAGTGAAGTATTGAAAAAAAATGGGTGTAATTATGTTGAACAATGTTGTTACTACGTTGTAATGAAATATTCGTTGGTAATTCAAATGAAGATGTATAAGTGTATATAAAGTGTATAAGTGTATGGGGACAGTATTTTATGTTAAATTTCTATGGGATTCGAAGTTGTACATTCTTCATAGAAGGCAATATGTGAATATACAAAAGATGAGCCCTCAAGACACCTATTTGTGACCTGAATTGTAGATTGTCTCACTGTTGGACTTGTGTCACCACTAACAACGGGAGGGTTAGGCCATAGTCAACCACGCAGGCCAAGTGCGGATTAGAACACATTATTGATGTATAAATACTCTAAAATACTCTCTTACATGTCAATCAATGATGCAAAAGGCTGCACTTCAAGTGAAGATCCCATGATGATGAGCATATCACACTTCTGGAAGTCTTCTGATACACACTGCTGGAATCGATCGGGCAAACTCTCTCCAAAGAACACAATATCTGGCTTCACAACTCCGGGACATTCCGTGCAGATTGGTATTTGATCAGCGAATACAATCTCTGAAATAGTGAGTTGGGCAATTTATTTTTAGTAATAATTCACACAAAGGCTGCTATTGATACTAAAAAAGTTTTATTGCAGAGGGTTTATTACTTTTGTAACATAAAAGAAAAAACTGTAAACCAATAAAACTCTTTATAACGAAACTCAAACGACTGAGCATTTTTTGATCAATATAGAGAATTATCGTTATATGGAGTGGATGAACAATATGTGGGTTTTAACGCAAACCAACCAGTTGTGCTGACATCTACTTTATAGGGAGTTTATCATTATAAAGGATAATGTTATAAACAGTATTTATGTATGTGAAATAAGAGTATGTGGATTACGTGGATAAATAGGAAGATTATTAATATGTTTGTTCAGTGTTACCCTAATATAACCGTCAACAATTAAATAATTATTTTTTTGATTAAATGATTTTTTTTTTAATTCCCCAGAACAGCCAGTAAGATCTAATAACAAATATATACTCATATTACGAAAACATCTGTCTAAACTCAAATTACAAGGTATTAAAAGGAAGTATTGATTATCTCTATTTCTTAACGTATTCTGTCAATATAACCATAAAATAAGCAATTCTAACAGTTGCAATGATGATATATTTAATTTCATAATAATTAATGTCTCGTCAGATTCAGACTTGTTCATTATTTAATTAAATTAAATAATTTATTTCATTAAGCATATTTAATCAATCTCATTAATATATTTTTTTACCTTCTAAAAACAAACCATGGTCTATCTTTACCTGTATATCACTATCCGTATTGCAACAAATTATTTGATATAACAAAATATTTTTGATTCCCTTCAGTTTCATTATATCAAGATTGCAGTGTATTACTTTAAGAAAACTTAAGGAAAAAAATGGAAGCCTAAGTAGGTTACAGGAATAAATTAATTTGGAATATATTAACGTAAGGAAAAGTAAATGTTGTAAGTAAAGTAAAAACAAGGTTCCAATAAAGAACAAACACTCCTAAAATAAAGAGGCACAATGGATATGGCACCTGATTGTCTTCAAGTAATGATTTAAAAACAATTTGTGGGCTCTGTTGAAAACTTGCATTTTTATTACTTATAGCAATTGCGTTTTTACATTGATACATCCCATTAATGTATTTATTGTTATGTATATGAAAAGAACGTGATTCCCAGTAATATAAAATATCATGGAATTGTAACATTCAAATGACATAGATAACAATAATATATAATACCTTTAATAAATTCAAGGGAATACTCCTTGCGGCACTCCAAGCAGTGTGATGTGTAGAACGTCCCATGAGCTTCCACTATCTTACTTTCAGGTATTCCAGCTCCTCGTTCCAGTGTATCAATATTTTGTGTATAGTGACGAAGTAATAAACCTGAGAAAGGTATATTATTTAAAGTTAAAACAATTAATGTGTATTAAAATAATATTATTGCCATAGTTAATAGATTGGTAATTACCACGATTATACTATTAACATTATTTTATGTTGGTATTTGTGAATATAAGCAATACTTATTGCGGTATGCAGTTATTAAAAAAAAACTGGCCTTTACACCCCTGTCCTTGGATTGTTTTAAGGGTGAAGGGATGATATTGAAAACACAAATAACACACATGCCAGGACAGTTGTGTTGCCAGAGTTTTGTTCTTGAGAAATTGGCACTTTGAAAGTTTTTGAGTGAAAAAAGTGGCAACTTTTCCAATGAATGTAGGACATAGTAAAAAACATATATAATCAGGAGATTTTAAAATAGTCAACTTTCAAATTATGTTTGCATTACAAAAGATAGCAAAAACATTTGTATTATGTATTTAAATAAAAATACAATACATTAAATCACATTTAGAGACATTTTATTTTGATTTAAAAGTCGAAACATCCCACTAAAATTAGTATGTCTGGCAATGCTGCATGAGAGCAACATTCATTTCTCACAACTCCTCTTCTCTTTATGGGTGATATCACTAACAACTAGGCTATAAGTGTATTTAAATAAGAAAATCACATTGTCAGGGCTAAAGTTTAAATTTGGGATAATCAAAATGAATGTAATAGGGTTTGCATAACCATTAATTAGATTTAAACAAAATTACAATGGTAAAAGTGCTTAGTAACACTGTAATTATAACAATTGATAAAACAAGTAACATTCCAATTTTACTTTGAGTATTTTATAATAATTTATGGTAATATTTAACAAAACATAGAAAATTTGAGGTGCTTTTGTCTTGGCAGCCTAAGAATATATATTATATCTAAATTAATAAAAATAAATGCATATTTCTTACCTTTTTCATGAAGTAATCTGATAAAATAATGTGAGATGGTAGGTTTAAAACTGCCTGGAAATAATTCTTTTGCCAAAGTAAAGAACGGTTTTGGATTCTGACGGAAGAAAGATATATCAAATATTGCTTGTGGTTCTGGTAGATTATATTTCTGAAGATTGTGGTAGAGTCCGGTTTCAGGGCTTCGGAAATCTGGTATGCCAGCAGCTGAAATTTTTAAATTAAATTGGCCGTTTAATTTAGTTAATTCGCTAGTAAAACAAAGGAATGTGGAGTGAATAGAAACAAAAACAGTAAAAGATCTTTTTTATGCTTTAAGTAGGCAAACATGCAGGTCACCTGTGGGTCTAACGTCGGCATTGGCAATGCCAGGGGCATTACCAGGGTAAAACTGGCTAAGAAAGAAACCACGGATCTGCTTCTGTTAATTTGTTATGATTAGAATGTTTATTTTATGACAAAGGGAAGGTAATAAAGCATTAAATGATTAGACAGTCATATGAGTGTGTAACGCACTAAGATTTCCTCGTATACCAGATAGAATGGACAATTCAAAGAACAAAGATTCATCTGCTAAAGAAATGTGTCACCCCACACCTTATTAGTTCTGGGGTTTAGCTTTACAAGCAGGGATAAGGCTAATGACATTGGTGCTATAGATTAAAATAAGCCACTTGTATCTATAGATTGATGAATTGGGTTATTTAATAGGTAAACCTGATTTTTAATAATTAATTAACATGTTCATAGGCAATTGTTCTACAAATATTTTTCATGAAATAAAAATATGTTTTCACATGCGGAAATAAAACGACACTTACATGTGGATATTCCAGCTCCTGAAAGTGTAATTATATTTTTGCATCTCTCATTTTTGATCCACTTTACTATACCATCCAAATTTACTTCTTCCAAAACTTTTTCTACGGGAGCCGAGGGTTCTGTCGGCTCATAAAAACCAAGTTTTTGAGCCAAATAACGTCTTATAGAGTCCACATCTAAATCTCTAATACGAGACCCGAGGCTTTCCACAGGATTTGGCGGGACAGATCCCTCCGCTGGGTCTTCGCCTAAAATACAATTGAAAGATAATTTATCACATTATCTAATCATGCACATTGCACTGAACTCTTTTATACTCACCATCATTCTTTCCTGGTGGTAAATTAGCGGACATTGTAACGTGAAATCTTTTATTGCGACTCCAAATCTTTGTCCAGTTTTGCCACGGCCTTTTTGACAGTTTTGACAGATGATAACTGACGTGCATTTTTGGAAGTAGCTGGTACCCAAACTGCCAAATTCAACAGATGTTGCAAAAGTGGAAATAGAGATGTTTACTACAGCGTAGAAGAATCTTTGACAAGGTCAACGCCCTATTATATAATACCATGCACTATTAGGACACTTTGGACTTCTACCAAATAAACGATTTAAGGTAGAAAATGATGTCATTAATAAAGATAATAATAAACGAGTGAATCTGTGAACCGTGAATCGTGGAGAAGCTTTCTTTGTAAACGTTTAGTTTTTTTTTATCTGTATTTATTATCACAGAATAAACTATAAAAATCTTAAAATTGTTAAATTAAATCGGTCCTGATTAACTTTCAGTAAATATATGTGAAGTAGCTGCATAAATATGTTGATTAATGACCTGATTAAACATTTATCTCATAGGTTGGTGCACACCTATCGCTCATGCACCGCATACCTCTATGCATATGAGTCACTGTAATTAAGTTGTATATAATTAATAAACACCTAGGTGTCGTGAGGTGTATTTATACTAATATCGTTGCGGATATTAAACATTTCAATTGCAAACGGGTACTCACGATCTATTTATTATTCCGATATTTTGTCCTACCGTGACCCATGCAGCGACCCAATATCGGTATAAAAATAAACCCATTGTGAGAAGGTACCTATTTGCATTAAAGATGTTGTGGCATGGTAGAATCGAATTCTAATATATTAGGAATATTGATTTTGTCAGGATTTGGAAGGGATCGAGTTATAAAAAATATTAGCACTGTCGGGCGAAATAAAATAAAAAAAAACATTTTACTTATCAGCACTATATACTTGAAGAGCTCTAATAGGAAATCGAATTATCCAGTAATAAGTTAACTCCAACAATGGTATGATAGAAATTCCAATTAGCACTCCACAAATTCCGCCAACATTACCTGTAAATATCAAAAACATTATTTATATAAAAATTAAAAAGATAACAAAGTACCGAAGCATCCATTCTAAGGTGTGACGACTATAAGTTGTCGAAAAAGTTTAATATCAACAGACGCGGCGTGCAAAAGTTCACAAGGGATTTCGTGCTTCGAAGAGTACTTAAAGCCGTCGGTCTCGTTTGCTATCATTAGATAATTGCACATGGGTCTGGCCTTGTGACTGAGGATACGTAGAGCATGCTGCTGCGGAGCAGAGGCAGGGGCGAACCCAGCCTTAGGGAAGTGTCGTAAAGAGGCAGGGAGAGGTCACGGTGAGGTGGGGACAGGTCACGAAGAGGTGCGTTCAGGTCACGACGAGCTGGAGTATCTACACGCAGCTCAGGAGGTCAGGGCCATGACCCCACGACAATCAACTGCATCCGCCGTTGAGTAGAAGGGTGAACTCGAAGGGAAAATCGGTTGAAAATCGATGCAACACGCCAGGCTATAGCGCTTCATCTGACCGAATTATTGAACTAAGAGGCCAAAATACAGAATTGTGTGCATGTTCAAATCTACTTACTTAATAACTCGAACCAGTATGACACAACATCCAGACGATTCAGCACACCAGCAGAAGAACCTTGGTAAATGGTCAAGACGCTTTTCTTGGACATGTTCAGATGATTGCTATTGAAAAAAGAAAATATTAGTGACATCAGCAAGTAGCAAGTGATAATCAATTTCTGATACAGCCATAACTTTGAAAATTAGAAGCGCGCCGTAGGATTTGAACCTGGGACCTCCCATTTGAGAGACCAACGTTCAAACCACTAGGCTATCACTGCTAGATATAGTCTATTAGGCGCCTTATAAAAAGTATTCTACTGCCCATTAAAGCCCAAAACTACTTACAAAATAGAGCGTTTGAAGTACTTGTGATTCCATTTCTGGTCAACTATAGGTATTTTGGAGTGTTTCGTCCTGTGTTGGGTTAGTTCACAATCAGGAAGACAGTTGGGGCAGTAGAGGGAGTCTTGCACTTCAGTTTCCAAGCCTTCATAGTTTGCAGCACCCTTCGGGAAAATGTAGAAAAGCTTCTCTGAAATTAAATTAACTGTTAATAATGACTGACTGACTGCATTGATAATTGACAGACCGCTTGGTCTAGTGGTCAGTGAACTTGACTTATGGGGGTTAAAGAATAGTATCCCCCATAGATAGGGTGTAGGTAGTAATTTCTAGGTCGAGAATAATTTAACTCC
>DWJZ01006477.1:0-12999 GCA_018249125.1 Asbolis capucinus
AACCTGAGAATAAACATTCATCTGTCATATAAATATCCGTTCAGAATCAAACCCAGAACCGGTAGAGATCCTACTAACTCAATTCTTTTATCTTCCAATGCAGGTGCTTCATTTGTGTATTTTTTTTCAGAGGGAATTGCCAGATTGAAAGAGAAGGCACGTAAACGCAAAGGTCGTGGTTTTGGTAGTGAAACTGGTGGAGGTGGATCGTCCGAGAGAGGAAATAGAGGAAGGTGAGAAAAAGAATTAAAAAATGTGTGTGTGTACTTACATATGCACATATGATGTTATACTTCTTTAGTGTAACAAGATAAAAATTGATCTAAAATTTTTATTTTTCGCATTATCCTACGTTTGTGTTGTTGGTTTTATGCAATGTTGTGCACATGCATCTTAAAAAACTTACTCACATTTTCAAAAGCAGGGATAGCTTCAAACTCGTGCCCACATAAAATTTTCAAAAAAGTGAAAAGAATATTAGAAGTTAATTATCTCTTGCTATTTTTTAGATATGACAGTCTGGCCCCAGAAGGAGATGGCAACACACCAGGACCACAGCGCTCGGTAGAGGGCTGGATTCTGTTTGTTAGTAATGTACATGAAGAAGCGCAAGAGGAAGATATTCAGGTATGTAGTCTATTTTAATGGTGGATCTAGTTTAGTAGCAGTCTCTCTTTATACTGAGCATGCCTAGAACTTCCACCACGCTGCTTCAATTCATATAGGTGGAGGATTAGTGGCTAATTCAAGTGTGGGAAATTTTTATGCCATCTGAAGGCTTCCAACATGGCTTAAAAGTTGCTAATGCATGACAACAACTGGGAATAACCATTTTCCGTGTCCTCTGAAGCACCAAAGCACTTATTAAGTTTTTGCTAGCAATCACCCATTCTCATATATTGTCATATTCAAATGTTAGGCAACTTTATCGATTGCTTACTATGGAAAAAACCGCCGGGCTATGAACACTTCACTTATTTGTATTTTTCCTTTCACAGAATCAATTCTCAGAATTTGGAGAGATTAAGAATATTCACTTGAATCTAGACAGACGCACAGGTTTCCTCAAGGGATATGCGCTGGTTGAATACGAGACGTACAAACAAGCTGCGGTAAGTAATTTTTTACGTTAATATTACCTATGGGTGCATTACGTACCTTGCAAACAGTTAGATACTTGAATACCCCTTAGATTGTGCTAGGTATGTTCGCACGGCTCGAGCGTTAAGCGGGGCGATGACCGGCAACTGAGCTCTCGGCCTACGGCGGCCTCTGAGGCAGTACACTACTCGTGATTCACAATTGTATATATGTTTAATATAGTTCCTTTAATACAGGCCACACTTTTTATCTAGTACCCTAGACCTTACAGAACACCCAAGTTGTATTATTTACATGTAATATGACTTTTTATGGTATGTTATGCCATAGTAACCTGATTCATTTTTTTAGAGTGCCCGTGAAGCCTTGGACGGTGCAGACATCCTGGGTCAATCTATATCAGTGGACTGGTGCTTCGTGAAGGGGCCTACCAAGGGCCACAAGAAACGTCGGTAGTAACCTGTCGGTGACACGGCGTTATGTATTGCACTTTTCGTAATGAAAACCCTTTTGAGTATATAATTTCTTTTAAGGTGCGATTCTACAAATTCTATCGATTTTGCGAAATATCACCTTTTTTTCTAACCACAATATTAACACATATATTAATATAATTTGAGAATTGGTTAACAGTAACGCGCAGTATATGATATAGAAATAAACTGGTGTCAATATATCAACAATGACTATAGAGCTACATTACAAAATAGTGAGAAGTTCTTCTCAGTGATGAGATGACAATTGATGGATCGAAGTCTATGTTTTTAAAAAATCTTATTGTTTATTTTAAATTATAAGTTTAAGTGCTCTGCGTAACACTGTATGCTAGGCTAAATTTCTAAATATAAGGACTTTGTAAAATTGCCGTTTTATTTTAAACCTTTTCATTCTAATACTAGAGTCCGCCCGGAATATTTATAAAAAAAGTCTGTATTATTGTAGACCATAATCTATCCATATGTCAACTTTTATCAAGATCAGTTTAGTAGTTTTTGCGCGAAGGAGTTATAAAAGTTCATCTATCTTCACTCACTTTCGTATTTATAATATCACTCGGATATAGACCTACATAGTAAAGCGCATTAACTTAGAAAAAGCTTATTCACTCTTGTCTTGAAGACACCTACATTATACTCGAGGGGAAACAGACGCTGGCAATTTATTCCAATCTATCGCGGTACGCCATTCAAACGACGAGGCGAAGCGTGTCGTTTGTACTGGACGGATATCCGGGGTGTAAGGATGGATAACCGGAGTGCGTCGCGTACCAACATTCCTGTTCATCACAGAAAAATTTGACCTGGGAAGGAATCGAATCCACGACCTTCGGTGTAGCAATCGGTTCAATAACCACTAGAACAACCGGCCTGTCAAATTAAGTCATGTAATTCCTTCATAGTTCGTTTTATTCATTTACAGTACGTAAAAGTAGTCAAATATTGTAAATAATGGCACCTCGAGCATATTCTAGCACGCTACTCCAAGGTGATTACTATTTAATGGAAAAAACCGGGAAGGATGGCATTACTTTCCCTCCGAAGCACTGAAGTACTCAGTTTTATGCCCACGGTCAACAATCTTTTCGTACCGACCGTACCCGCTGTTGCTAATCACTCTGTCTATGAACGAATGAATGAACTGGGTGATATACAATGCCTACTAATATTATAAATGCGAAAGCAGCTGTCTCTTTGTTCGTCTGTTGCGCTTTCACGACTGAACCGATTTTGATGAGACAGAAAAATAATGGGGGGGAAGATGTAAAAAGAGGGGGAGAATATTGGTCTGGAAATTCGTCATTATTAAAGATATAACAGCGAAGCTTTGTACTAAGACACTGGAACTAGAAACAAAAGGACATAGGCTACTTTTTATCGCGAAAAAAAGGGTACCAGGGGTTGAATGTGTGTATGCAAATTCGTCATTTTTATTGATAGGACTGCGAAACGTAGTATTAAGACATAAAATAGGAAATTAAAGGAGATAGGCTACTATTCATGGTGCGTAAAGGGGCTGAAGGAGTTAAGAGGGGATGAAAGGAGTTTACAGGCAGACACGTTAAACTTCTAAAATCTCTCCTTCGTCGGGGGTTACAATTCCTATGGCGAGCACGCGAGTACGGCGCGGCGTTTATTCTAAGCGACATTATTATTATGATTACAATAAAGTAATATACTAGCTTTTGCCCGCGTTATCGTGGTGGTGGATGGTGGGCAAAATGTTGCCCTATGCCATGTGTGAATAACTTGCGAATGTATGATACGGTTAATTTAATACATTTTCACACTCCGCTTACCACGCGCCCCGCCACGCGAGCGCCCGGCGGTTCATCATTTTATTATCTTCATATATTATACTATATTTTTCTAGATATTTATATGGCCTATGTCACTGAGTGATAATGTAGCACTCTAATGGTAAAAGATTTTTTGAAATCGGATCAGTACTTTTTGAGTTTAATCATTACAAACATACAAAAATCAAATCGTCTTTATTGTGGAATACAGGTCTTATGCAAATAGAAAAGATCCTATGCAAATATAACTAACTCCTCTGCATTCCCGCCACACAGGGGCATACAATTAGCAATGAAATTATAGCTGAATGAAATTTAAAATTATTAAAATAATCACAAGAAGTATGTATGTCATTAATTAATTACATAGAAAAACATTAATTATTACATAGAAAAAGAAAACACAAAAATATAATTTAGTCAACTAATGCAAAAAACAAACAATATTTATATTAAATTGGTTTATTATTCAGAACATGTCAAATTATCGGTTAAGAAGTCATTTAAATTATACTAACATTTGTCAACAAGAAATTGATTAAACCTTCCCTTGAATAATTTTAAGTCATCAGTGGCCCGTGTATATTTTGGAACCTTATTATAAATTTTGGGCATTGTAGCCAGCAAAAACGGGACGGACTACCAAGACCACGCGGACGACGTCGCAGGCAAAAGCTAGTAATTAATAAAACAACACAATAAAAAGATCAAATTTATTCCAAAAATTACTTCATAACGATCATATGCGCGAGCGTCCAGTCGTGCTTGAGTTCGACGGGGTCATCGACCTTCACGCCGTCCGCAGAGACGACTCCCAGCTGATAGCGCGGGAAAGATCGCGCGTCGCGGTAGAACAACACCTCCATACACTTGCGAACTAACGCTCTGTTGAAATGTAAAATAATTCACAACACAATCAATTTATGTAAAGGAGATAGAGGGCAGCTTTTTAGCAACATCTGTGAAAAAGGTTTTGATACCAAAATTATATCGATCAGACACATGGTTGATGAATTGATGCGTAGCAACGCGCGCTGAGTACAGCTAGTAATTGATAAAAGAAATAATTTTACATCGACAAATAATAAAATGAGAAAGTGTCAATTAAATATGAATTACTCAAACTCAATAACTGAATTACTTTTTAAATTGGAACACATGCCAAACACGAGCTGTGAAAAGCCAAGTTTTAGAGTAAAAAGAATTATTAAAATCGTTTTTTATGTAATAAACTGGCAAAGGAGCATACTGGCCACCTCATGGTAAGAGAGCAGCACCGCCCTTGCACATTAACAACACCAGAATTGTTTGGGGGCAAATTTTAGTAAAAGGGTCGTAGTCAGCCTGCTGGGCTTCACAGAAAGATAATAATGTTTCCGCTCGTCTTATCACCTAGCAACGGCCTTCTTCGCCTCTTATAACTCCATGGTGCCATCACTGGATTGCAGTTTGTATTCTAGGCTATATAAAATGTCATTTGTGTTTCAATAAAAGAAAATAAAATTCAGTAAAAGAACAACTTTATGACAATGTACAGTGTGTATCTTACTTGGCTCCTTCTTCATCCAACGGCCCCTTCTCCAGAGCATCACGGAGAAGTGGAGTCGCCATGTAAGCACCGAGACCGGTGGCAATAGCAGAGTCTTCATAAGCCGTGCCAAGTTTATCTACAGCACCGAGGAAAGGCTCTCCGTCCTGCACATTTCCCATATATCAGAAAAAAGTCAAACATTTTTTAACAAAGGTTTTAGTGTTTAGTATACAGTATTTAAGTTATCAATTGACAAATTTTGTAATTAAATATTGTGTCAAAATTATATTTTAAAACTTGATTAAGAAATTTCATTAGTTATTAGGTAGTTTGCACATTGTCAAATTGAATAATTCTGGTAGTCTAAGTTATTATTAAAGTAAATAAGGTGTATGTTAAAAGATTGATTGACATTGATCTTGACATTGTTGTTCACTGAGGTGTTTTATCATCCACCAGTTTAGGAAAGATGAAAAAGAAGATGAGAGAAGATCAAAACAGAACTAAAAATTATGAGAGTACATATACCTGGATACCAGCAACAACATAGTTGTTCCACAAGGGATCCATCTTGCTTCTTTTGTTGTAGAGCACACGTGTCAACCAGCAGTGTAGAGATCGGGGTTTTAGTTGCAAACCATCACCAATGCATTGCTCATCAATGCTGGAACAACAATGCAATCAACAAAATATCTCATTATTGGTCACAAGTCTCCGCTCACAATGTGAGGGGCAGAGGCCAGAGTCCACCACTCTGGCCAACTGCAGATTTGTGAACTTCACATGGAGAATTTTATGGAGACCTCTCAGTACAGGTTTCCTCACAATATTTTCCTTCACCATAGCTAGTGATAATCAACTTCTGATATGTACATAACTTTAAGAATTAGAAGTGCTTGCTGCACGAGGAACCCAGGACCTCCCATTCGAGAGATCAACATTTAAAAAACTAGGCTATTACTGTGTAATTGCACACAAATCCGTAACAAAACGCAGAAGTTTCTTGGATAAAATCAGAGGTTATTTTAATGAGACAAGATTGATTCCCAATACATAGTTTCAGGGAGCATAAAAGTTATAATTTATTATGTATTATATGAAAACAATATAATTTTAAACAATCTTAATACTTTTTTATTATAAAAGACTGATTAACTGTGGAAGAATACTCTTTACTCACATTTTCTGCTCAATAATATCCTTCAAGTACTGGTAGTCAGCATAATCACCTCCCGAGCCCAGTAAGATCAAATCGTTGATCTTGAGGACTCGCGGACAATCTCGGAATCTCGCCAGTGAGCCATAGGATCCCAACGTATCAGCTGCTATGACGCAACCTTTATCATATTTGACTGCAATCACTGTTGTTGTAGTGGTAATGGGGTTTGCAGAACTGTAAATTTTTTATTTATCTAACTGTATATATTTGATTTACATAAAAAATATTTATGAATGGGAGATTCAGATGAAACATAAATTCCTCTGTCATACATTTAATGCGACTCTTATTATTCTGTTTGTGCAGTATGAGGCACTCTATATTTGGAGATAATACTTCCACTGTGGCGGTGCACGGTTTTAAGATACATATACTTCTTTCAGACTCTATTTTGATAACATATCTGAGTCATATTAATTGTTTTCGTACACAAGAACACCATAGATATTCTATGTTGTTAAATGTTACAAGCAAATACATTATGGTGTAATTTAAATAAATATTTCCAATGGCTACAGTTTAGTTGGTTGTTGGAAAAGGTGGTTAGTAAACTTATAAAAGTATTTGTTAAAAATTTGGCTCGCCAAATAAGGAATTTTTAACGTGGATATGCGTAGGTAAGCGTTTTTATAAATTGAAGTGTTAAATAATATTAGCACATTGATGATGTGCTACAGGTTTGTAGAGTTCATAAAGAGTTTCTCGACATGATTTGCAATTTCGCAAACTTTGTAGACTGTTTAGACAAACATAAAAAGAAATGTTACTTACTGAGCTTTGAAGTCCTGAGCTGTGTGTTTCGCAGTTCCAGATATTGAAGAGTTACCAGGAAAGTTATAAAAGGCACCGGGGGAAGGGCCATTGTGCCACAAGGGTGCTGGGTTCATAAAATCTCCCATGAACGCCATGTTATAATGTGATCAAATGTTACTCTGTTTAACACAGTACTAGTTTATACAAAAATTGGTAACGATTTGTTAGAATTTTTTCACAAATAATATATATCTTTTGAACTCGAAATTGGATGATGACAAGCGGCAATTTGCAAATGACATAAGTGACAGCATGACATGACAACAAAACTGCATTATAGAAAAGATCACATTTAAATAACCTTCTCTAAGGTTTGTTAAAACCACAAACAAGTTTGTATTTAAAACATATACTTGAAGTTTCCACTTAATTATATCAAATATTTATTTAATATGCATATTAATACTAGCAATATAATTATTAATCAATATTAGTTGTCTAAGTAAGTTTGTAAAAAAAGGATTTTACAAACGAAATGAAATGGAACGTGAACTCCGTTCAGGAATTGCATTTTTTATATTGTGTTACTTTCTTGGATGATAAATTTAACTTTATATTTCTGCCATTTAGTATGTTCGCCATTTAAATAAATTGATATAAAGTTTATTATTTTCGAATAAAGCTGCTGTTTTACGTTTATTATAGTAATGACCTAACTTCACTCGAATTGATAATTTGACATATAATTTTCAAAATTTCTGAACGAAACTCAAACACTCAATGAGCGGACTAGTTGCTATGTTCACGTTCTTTTGATTTCCTCTTCAAAAATTGACACAACAAAATGTCTAAGAGAGGTTCGTGGAAAACTAAATATCCGTTTAAATCTAGTCTCAAATCGTTAGAATAGTTAATCCAAATAGTGAGAAACGTAGTTATATAGCTGATTATTCGAAATGCATGTTTATTTTTATTTCCGTGACTTGTCTTCATGTGCAGTGTTTTTGTGAAAGATGAGTAAAGTGTGGGTCTTTTTTGTTTTTAAGGACGTGGTGGTTCCGCGGGAGCGAAGTTTCGCATTTCGCTGGGTCTCCCAGTGGGTGCAGTGATCAACTGCGCTGATAACACCGGTAATTATTTCAATCTAAACAATCATAACCTTTTACGAATATGTCAGTCGTATGGATTGTGACTATTGATGATATTCATAAGTAACACATTGTGTTTTGACTCATGATGATGTCTTCCTTGGCTGTGTCTGAAGTCCAATCTATTCCAAATTCATTGAAATCGTAAGAACAATGATTATTTAGACAAAACAGTACTTTACAACAATAACCTCAACTAACCCTTAATTTTGAAAATATTACTATATCAGAAGCTACAAGCGAATATCACATATATATTCTTAAGACCACGAAACCTTAAATAAACTTATATATGTATGTTACCGCTGCTCTAGTAATTTAAATGTATAAACCAGGTATTCTGTAGTTTGGCTGAACCCGTTAATGTCACATAACAAAAAAGTCTTCTTTGTACTTAAGGAGGCCTAGAGCATCTTTTTCATAGCTTGTTTGGAGTAAGATCTACATACCACCATTTATACTGCAGAACTCCTAGGAAATTTTTGCGTTACCAAATTATGTTATATATAGATCTTACTTTATGTAACTGCTACATTTGGAGGATTTTAACGGTTACTTAAATTGAAACTTTATAAAATGACCACAAATCCAGAATCCATACTAAGGAGCGATTTACGTAACCATGAATGCTTACAGATAAAAAGTTGTGACCCACTTTAGGAACCAATCATTTTGAACTTATTTTCAAACCAATCATTACAAAATACAAACTGCCCTTGCTTTGGTTCAAAAGAACTTATCATTATTGATGACCTATAGAAAACTATAGTACATCACAAAGTTCTATTGAAAATAATTTCTACAGCTTATAGAATATAAGGATTTTTTGTAGTAACAAACATTCTCTCTTTGTAACATTAATATAGATTCCCACTCAATAAAATATTTTTCAATTGATTATTCGTAATGATTTATATTTTCAGGAGCAAAGAATCTGTATGTGATTGCAGTCCAAGGCATAAAAGGTCGTCTGAATAGGTTACCTGCGGCCGGTTCCGGAGACATGATCGTCGCTACTGTAAAAAAAGGCAAACCTGAACTCAGGAAAAAGGTATATAATAGATTCAATTAATAACGAGTAAGCAGAAAGATTAATTTACTTGTTTAGGGTTTGGTTGAACAATCACACGTTTTAAACAACCAGTAACATAAATTGTCAGAATTACAATTGTATTAATAGCCACACAAAATGTTATACATGTATTAACATTTCTTTATTTACTGTGAATGTGATGTGGACGGCTATAGAGAAGATGTTGGAACCATGTACAGAATGATATAGGTGGGAAGAAGAGGGAGGGAGTGAGTATCAAATCTAAATGGACGAATGGAAAAATGGGTCCAGGAAAGTGGGCTTTTTATGTCTTAATAGCTCACCCTGTGATTACATCCATGGTCATTTGAAGAGAAAACGTACAAAGTGCCTAAAAATCTTATTTTTGTTAATTTTTTTATCAATGCTCAATCCCTTTTAGGTGAAGAGTGATATAGCCTATAGGCATCCACAGTAAAAGAAATATGCAACACAGTCCTTGGTGGGACATTAAACCCACAAACTCCAGCTCAGCTCTTTGAAAACTTCTTCCTGTGTTAGATAACCTCTTTTATCGAGGAAGGCTTTAGGCTATATATCATCAAGCTAAGATCAATGAGAACGGAGTACCCATGAAGAATGTTTCAAAATGTAAATGGTTAAAGTTTCGCAAAAATCATGTATCGAAATGAAGTTGCGTGTTAGCCCAAAGTAACTAGTGTTATATAATGTTTTAAGTAAAATCTTGGACTAGTAAACCAAAAAGGTTCCCATCCACGTCTAATTCAAAAGTTATTTCAATGTAACAATTTCTCAATGATGATGGATTCTTTTTCTTAACTATCTAATTGTTTATAATAGTAATCATTGCAGTGATGATATGCCAAAGGTTTCGCTTAAAAATTAACATCTGAATTGTTATAATCAGTGTGTTGATATGCCTTGGCTGACTGAGCAATCCCTTTTTAAGGACATAATATTATTAATATTTAGGTATTAGTAGTTTTTATGACCAATTATTTTTAGTAAAATGTATACAAATATTAGTTTTAAGAAAACTAAAACCTGTTTCCCTACATGAACTGAAAACACCTTGATCTGAGAAATAGACAGGATTCATTAGACTGTCTGTGCTCACGGAATCCTGGAGACAACTTTACTGTTTATTTATTAAAACAGCTATAACTTACTTTTCATTCTGAATAAGAGTCTATTCTGAACAGTTTTGTTTTCTATAAGACACCGCCCGCGGCTTCGCCCGCTAGGTACATGGGTGAAATGTCGCATAATACTTTATTTAATAAGCACATAATTTAAAGATAAAACTGACCTGAACTTTACAGATAAAAAAAAGTTCCAAGTTGTTGTGTTATCCTCAACTATAATCTACCACTGTGCCAAATTTCATTCAGATTGATTCAGTAGTTTTTATTTTTACATAGAATATCAGTAGAGTAATATGTGTGTGTAAATGGATAACCATCCTTACAAAATTTCGCTTTTATAATATTAGTAAGGGTGTATTTCTAGGGTTGTAAACTAACTTTCAGTATTTCTGTCATGGCATAATTATTAGTTATGGCATGTTATTAGATCTTTATAATTAATGTTTAATGATAAAACATATATTTTTTGTGTTATTTAATGTAATTGGTGAATCCGTTTGTATTAACTGTAAATAAATAAGATAAATAATTTTCTTTTATCATGATTATGTAAGAGATATTAAAAATGTCTTTCTTCGTTCTAGGTAATGCCAGCAGTGGTGATAAGGCAGCGGAAGCCATTCAGAAGGAGGGACGGGGTGTTTATATATTTCGAGGACAATGCTGGTGTGATTGTGAACAACAAGGGGGAAATGAAAGGCTCCGCTATCACAGGTCCTGTAGCGAAAGAGTGTGCAGACCTCTGGCCCCGTATCGCATCCAATGCGAGCTCTATAGCTTGAATAAACTAAGTTACGAATATATCTGTGTTTTATTTATGAAGTTCTCTTTTCTGCGTTTTTATTCCACTCCCAGGTCGGAATTTAAAAACGAATGTACAAATATTTATTTTTATCAAGTGCATGAATAGAATTTTTCATGGTATAATACATCTTCGACTAGCTTCTGCTTTGTTCCGAGGAGAAGCTAGTCATAAGTGTTTCTGCTCTGTTCCAAGCTTCTCCTAGTCGGAAGTGTTTCTACTCTGTTCCAAGCTTCTAGTCTGAAGTGTTTCTGCTCTGTTCCAAGCTTCTGCTATTCTGAAGTGTTCCTGCTGTGTGCCAAGTTTTAACTTATCGGTTCGTTACCACGTGAAGGAAAGACAAACATTTTCACAAACTTTTACATAGTATTTGTGAGATCGCTAGATTTTTTCCGTGACTTTTTTATATTATAAGCAGAGAAACGAACAGACGGGTCATCTGATGTTAAATGACCGCCGCCCATGGACATTAGTAACACCAGAGCATTCACCAATGCCTTGCCGGCTATGGAGGAATCGATGGACCCCGCCTCTTTTAAGTCCCCATGTCATAGCTATTAGGAAGCACCAGGTGGCTTTGAAGTCAAGCGCTAACTTATTTAATATAAAAAGGACATCGATGCTGCGAGTTCGTCCCGTAGTTTACATGTAAGAGGCAGAAAATGCCGTTAAAATCGCACTGTTGGCGAACGCCAGGTATCAAGATGGTGTTGTAGTTACGCGTGGAACTGTTTTTGTCTCGTATCTCATTAGGTTAGGTTTAATTTCTCATAAAAAACAGAAGATTTCACTTAAAATGCGATACAACGATTTATAGCTTAAAGCTAAACAGTAGGTATAAATTTAACCTCTGGGGTATGTTGGAGGAAAGGCGAAATAAGTATTGGTATCGTCAGTGGGATTTTTTTGCTTTTTAGGATTAAGGTGGAAGTGAAAGTGGAAATTAAAAAACGCTAAAAAATTGCGAGACACGACGTATATGAATATAACTTTTCATGGAAATTTCTACAATAATGAAGTTCCATTTAAACAATCATTCCGTTTCAAACCTTTCTTGATAAAATGTACTCTGGTTTTTCTCAAGTGTTACCTATTTATATTTACAAATTTACAAATTATCATCAAAATAGAAACAGTTTATTTTTAACATGAATAATTTAGCGCTTGACTAAAATTACACCTGGTTTTTATGGTCAATATGAACATTTATCAATATTGATATATTAAGATGTCCTAAAATCGAATTCTGTAATATATTTCTTTTTTTTCTTTGTCTTCACGACACTTGCAGATGTTACAAGTTACGGACCTTAAATAATGGTAACGTGGAGTAAAGAAGTCTATAATTTACTACTTGGCTGGCAACGTTGGTGAATCTTCTGGTATTACTAATATCGATAACGGTGACCACTGATCATTAGATTGGTCGACTAGTTTACCTGTTTCTCTTAAAAAAGAAACTTGCTCTGACTGCACGTACTAAACCACAATTAGTAACATTTAGGTATTCCAGTAAGTCTATCCTTATTATTTATTGCACTAGATCGAATATTCTGGTAATAATTTCGGAATCTATACCTACCAGCACTGAAAAATTTAGCAATAATGCCTATAACATAATTAAAAAATTATATGATTATTACCTTTAAAATAAACAAATACCGTAAAAAAACTAATCAAAAACTACAATCACATACAAATAAAGTAACTTTTAAATAATTTTGGTGAAAATACAATTTAAAAAAACATGTGTTCGGGGATCGAACTCGGGTCTTTAGCGTACCAGATTCAGCTGGCGAATTTTTTTTAAATAATTTGTTTATTTCTTTAAAACATTAAACACCAAAATAATCTTTATTTAAAAGGAAGGTGTCCAAAAAATGTGGAACGCTTCACGATTTTGCGTGTCATCCTTGCGCAGGGGCCATGCTAATCTTCTCTGTATCGTTC
>DWJZ01006478.1:0-12999 GCA_018249125.1 Asbolis capucinus
ATATATCGACAACGCAGTAAAAGCAACAGGCACAACACAAGGTTGGGTTTATTTGTTTACACGCAAATGTACCTTATGACTTTGATCATAATTTAGTATATACAAGCAATCTTTTCACATATCTAATACAAGTCTATATCAGTCTTATTGAGTGATATCAATATCATAAAAGTGAGAATGGGTTATTATGTTCAGACAATTCATCTAGCGGAGAATAATTTAAAAATTATGTTTTTAATTTGATAATGTACTAAGACACTAGAAAAGTCACAGAATTTACAAATTACTGTTGAACTTACGGTTAATTTTCAAATTGAAAAATTTTTAGTTTTTGATTTGATAGGATAAAACTAAGAACCAATAAACTTAAACGTTTCTTAGTGGCAAACAATGTCATTAGTCATTTGTATTAATTTGACTAGTCTGCCTAATTTACCCATGCTAAACGACACGTAAAAAAAACATACCTAGTTGTAGTTTGTAAGGATTATATATTTCATTATTTTGGAATGCAAATCAAATATAGTGAAGTCACCTTTTTCCAAAAATGATTTATTTTCTTTTTCATAACAGTAAAAACAAAAATATTAAAAAAAATTTAATCAATACAATCATACCTATAATACAAAAAATACAAGTCATCAAACATTCATTAAAATAACATATCCAGAGTTGATAGCAATCACCAAACAGGCATGCAAGGACCGCAGCATCCACTGCCGCATACTGGAACGCCTGGATAACTGCATCGTTTTGGAGAACAAACAGCTGGTTCTATGCAACAGTAGCAAGGACAGGGCTTGCATCGGTTGGGACGACAGCAGGGTATAGCGATGGAGTCACATATTCTCGTTGGGGGAGTCACAGGATTTGCAGGCTGTAAACACCACAATAAAATTAACGACAAAATCAGCGGAAAATTGTATTTATCTTACTACATAGCCTATCTCCTCGTGCAACTTTTTTATGTTTTAAGCAAGCAAATGATCAGGCGGATCTCCTAATGGCAAACACCGTTGCCTATGGACATTAAGAAAACCAGGCTTAGGTGTTACCAACGAGTTGCCTGTTAGGGAATACGTAATAGACTCACGCCCACGGCGAAGACAAAGAAGGGAATTTGTACATCGTTGAAGCAACCGGAGTCAATTACAACACATACTGACCCCAGAAATACCAACAAAATACCATTTCAGGATGGACAGAAGATTGGCACGAGACATGTCTAAATAAAGAATAAGAAGATTTTGACTTATCTTACCTTGTCACATGGAGGGCAGGGTGGAAGACAAGGTAGAATCGGAGGAGCAATACAAGGAGCGGGACAAGGTCTCACTGGAGCTGGACACGGCGAACAACCACCACCAGGACAAACGGAACAAGGCCTTAGGTCATTTTTCGAGGCCACACAGGGCTTCGTAGTGTATGGATAGCACGCACCACATGGTAAACCTGTACAAACACAAGGATCAAAACTATAAAAAGGGGCACTCATAATTTACAAATTTTTGTGGACTTTTTAATTTTCAGAATTTTTTTGTAACTTTTCTAGCCTGATTGACGTAGTTCACTTTTGATCTGACATAAACAAAATGCGACTACGTCCGTTTTCTCTAGTACAACTCTAGTATGCCAGATATTCCTTTGAAAGTTCAGGCCACTAGTCAATAAAATAAGACATCCGATGAAGAATGAGAACTTGAAAATCAATGTGTCATTTAGTCACGTAAAAATTCTAGTGTAAAAAAATATAAAAACTAAATTAAAGTGAAACTGTAAAATTTAAAAACGAACCCTTTCAGATCTAAGGACAATGTGTTCCATGTGTTTCTGTCCGACGTGCCCTCCAACAATTCCTTGTGGGACCGGTCCCTGCACATTCTCTTGTCCTCCTCCTGCACCATGTTGCCAGCCCTGTTGTCCACCGCCAGTGCCATGCACTCCCTGCCCACCTTGCAGGTGTAAGCCAATGTTCCGGCAGTGTCCAGCACCAGTGATCCCAGACTGCGTGCCACCGATTGTTCCCATCCTTCCACCATGTAGACCTCGGAGGGCACCACCCTGCGAACCTCCTCCATATCCACCACCGAGGCCTGTCTGTTGTCCTCCTGTGCTGCCGTGTTGTCCGCCACCAGAACCCTGTGATCCACCACCTGTAATTACATCAATAAATATCAATAGTGAATCTGTAACTGATAGCTGTCTGTGCATAGAAGATATTTGAGAGAAACTATTACTGGGATTCTAGTAAGGGATGGAATCCAAAACAACGTTTTTTACATTCTTTGTCAGTTCCTGTTTCTCTGTTTGTACCTGTGTGAACGCTTGATTAGTTTATCAGTTCCCTGAGCTAACGTTTAGTTTGAGGTCAGATGGCCTTGTGTAAGTTGTAAAGAGAAAAAAGTTTCGTTTTGTTAAATCGATATGCCAATTTAAAGGACCCCGTCTACAGTCCTAAGCTATACCAAAATGAACCGAGAGTAGTCTCTCGTTGGGCACTTAATTATATATGGTTATACTATTCTTAAATAGTTCGGTTTTCATTCCATTTCTCTTTAAGAATGGACCTTCTCACAACCAACAAAGCCAAGAACAAACATGTGGCCAACTGTCGGATTTGCAGGTGGTTCCAAAGTACTCCGATATGGTATAGCAAGTGTTACCTAAAAATTACAAATAGGATCGTTGGCTTTCTGCTTTCCACAGCAATAAACTTTCTAGTGACCTTCACAATTGTTTAACTCAGTCGATCACTTTTGCCACAAACTGCCAGGATTAAGCACTGTCAGCATTGCAACTGCCCCCCTACTGGGCTCGGGCCTCTAACAATGTGAAGGGTTCACAGTCCACCACGTTGGCCAAGTGTGGATTGGGGGACTTCACACACCTTTGAAAACTTTATGGAGAACTCTCAGGTGTACGGGTTTCCTCGCGATGTTTTCCTTCACCTTAGCAAGTGGTAATCAACTTCTGATACGTACATAACTTTAAAAATTAGAGGTGCGTGCAGGATTTGTACTCAGAACCTCCTGGTTCACACCACTAGGCTTAGAGTACAATATCACTTATCACATAAATCTGGTTTAATTTCCAGGTACGCCCTTGTCCTGACCCCACGCCATGCTATCAACCAGTCTTACCCTGTTGCAATCCACAATGCCCACCGCCGATCCTGCCGAAACAAAGACCCATTTGTCCAAGAGCACCCCCGCCTCCATTCCCTTGCCTGCCTGTTTGCCGTAGTTGTTGTCCAGATTGTGAACTAGACCCAGTCACTCGCCGAAGACCGCTTATAGTTCATGACAGTGTCTTCCAGAATAGGCCTTCAGGTTTACCAGCGGAATGCTTCACACGTCGTAACCCTAACGTGCGGTACACTGTCGCCAATTACGTGAAACAAGTAAGTGTATTTCATCATCATCTCAACTCATCACGGCCCACAATTGAGCACGGGTCTCTTCTCCGAGTGAGAAGTTTATAGTATTTAACAGTAACAAACATCCAAACTAATATTATGAATGTGAAAGAGCGTGTATTCGTCTTTGACATCAAAAAGTAGCGATGGATTAACTTCTTATGTGGTCTTATGGTAGAGATACGAGTAGTTCATGGTCCGGAGAGTGGCATAGGCTACGTTTTATTGACTTTGGTACCACGCATTGCTTTATTATTGTCAGTTTCACCATTGTCAACTAAAAAGACACTCAGTATACACTGCCACTACTTATGGCTCATTCTGTTATATACTGGAGATTTCGCGAGATTCATAATAAATATTTTTGAAATTGGCATATATGAGGGAGTAGGTTTTTCCCACGACTACTCCCAAGTGGAACAGTTTTCATCCTCTGTTAAAATGAAGTTACAAAAACAACAACATATGTATGTAGCCCGTGACTAACATGGTTTTATCTCAATAATGACGATCTTTTATGCAAATTGTCATTCCTTATGTATGGCTGGTATAGGCGTAAGAGATAAAAGAAGTAAACACAATGTTTATTTCGCATTTATTGTAAGAATTTATCTCCCTACTAATCCGCATTGGAGCAGGTTGTAGAGCATGCTGGCCTCCTCAGTATGAGGAGAGACCCATGCTCTATACTGGACCATCAATGGGTGGAAGCTAGTAGGATTTTTTGTCTTAACGCACAATAAACACATATTCAGATGAATAAATGTTCTCGGGTGATTGTGTGATTTATATTGACTATGCCACCCACAGGTTCCTTTTGTGAAAATGAGTTTGTAACCATTTATTTCTTTTTCCAGGGTCCACAGTCAGGATGTGTCTATAACGTTGATGTTCCTCTACGATAACGAAGATGTCCTATTGGTGTCTATAATGTGAAAAATGTTACATATTTTTATCGTTGGTCATCGTAATTGGTCTTAAATAAATTGTCAATGTTTGTATTAAACTGTGATGTAGTTAAATTATTGAATATACGATATTAAATTTGTCTTTTAAAAAAGTCCGGATCGTGAGAAAAATGAAACAGCACATTCAGAGAAGTATATCTGTGTGTTGAGACTGCGAATACGCAAAGAAAAGAGCCTTAATTCGATTGGAAAGAAGCTTAGGTCAGGCTGGGTAGGTTGTGAAAAATGGGACCTGCTGCACAGGGTTCCTTAAACTGGCTCTGGGTTCGCCCCATCATTCTCCCTAATCATTAGGAAAGCGAATCTTTTCAATACTTGAAACATGATTATAATCGAATGTTTGTTTTTATAACTGGGGATTTCTCGCAATATATATTACATTATTAGAATCAAATATACTATTGAAAATATTATCTGGAATTTTATCATGCAAACTTCACTGCTTTGCAAATCTAAATATATTATAAAAATCAAAGCAACTTTTCGTTGTAATTTTATAAATCAATAACGGGCTCATCTATCCAAACCAAATGTTTAGGCTTTGTTCGGATTATTTAGTAGATGGTTTATGTGAAGTTTACACAAAATCGATAGAGTGCTTCTTCATTTATCACATTGTTTGTATTTGTAATTGGGGATTTTACTGTCAAATTTAACGTTTTTTCAGTCCACGCGGACGAAGTTATGGGCGGAAGGTAGTATTATATAAACCTATGTAGTGTTAACCTTTAAACAAATTTAAAAAACTTCACCTACGAATGTGCTATCAAAAACCCAACTCACAAATTCTTTAAGGATACTATAAAATACGTTAACAAACACAAATCTGTAAAATACAATATTTTATTAATGAAAGTTACAGAAACCTTTTCTTCTTATCCATTACAGACTACACACAGAAGCACAAAACATTGGTATTTTCACAGCAACTTCTTTACATGATCTGCGTGTTACAGCTGTAGATGTTGATGCAGGGGTTCACTGGACAAGGTCTCGGAGCCGGGATTCCGCTGTTGCAGCACATGTATGGTGCTCCACACACCTGTGGTGGTGGGCAAGGTGAACAGGGAGGTATAAAAGAAGGGCCTCCACACCCACTCATGTTGATTTATTTGCTGTAAAATTTATCTTTGAAAGTCCCGATGGTTAGGTAATGTAAGGTTGAAGTTGAAAAATGAGTGGACCTCCAACTTCCACCTCTATTTATAAAGGCGTCAGACCTTCGAGATTTAATAGTCAACTGGATTTTTAAATTAATCTCGATGGTTAAGCTATTTTGATTGGATCGATTTGGCTTTCTTTATCAAATTTATGTCAGTTAAGGGATGGAAGCTGGCAAAGTTGCGAGTCCTGAATGTACAAATTGGCTAGGATTTTTTTTACAATGTAAGCAGAAAAAGAAGTAAGCGGTTACCCGCTGAATAAGAATGTTAGCAACACCAGGTATGGGTTCTACCCACTTTTTTGCGGCCAAGATGAAAGACCACTTCCACTTTCCAAAGGTTTACCAAATTCTTTAACATAATACTACATCTATGACCTGCCTATTGAGAGTACATCTACGTACGCGGAGAAATAAAAGGATCACCCGTAGTCTACTCTGACACTCCAGACATACCGACAATATACCTCTTCAGAACGGGTATCAGAAGAGTGGGAAGGGGAATTATTTGTGAATGGAGACACAGAAGAAGAGGTAAATTAGTAACTTTATGGGTGCTATCACGAATTTTTGGCTCAAATGGCACTAAAAGTTGAGCTCCAGAGTTGGCTATTTTCTACATCTGCTCTGGAGGCTCCATTAAGTCTATTACTTTATCCCGACTGTAGGTTCCCCTGGGATGATGTGCACGTTTATTTTTGGATGTTTACGTTTCCTTCACGCGCTAACTGCTGCATGGATTAAAATGAAATCTGGTACACACATAGATTATATTCTGGGATAACATACCTATAGGCTACTTTTTATGAATACAGACGTGGTGGTATCCCCGGGCCGAAACTAGTAAGACATATTTTTAGACAATATGCTATTAATCTATACTGATATTATAAAGCTGAAGAGTTTGTTTGTTTGTTTGCTTGAACGCGCTAATATCAGGAACTTACTGGTCCGATATGAAAATTTTTTTCAGTGTTAGATAGCTCATGTATCGAGGAAGGCTATAGGCTATATATATTATCACGCTACCAATAGGAGCAGAGCACCAGTGAATAATGTTTCAAAATCGGGGGATTTTTTTTCTATTGAGAGCTTCCGCTGCGTGCGCTGCTTAAACGGTTTAAGTTTCGCAAAAATCATGTACATATGTAGGTTTAATGTTAGCATTAGCCCAAAGAGACTATTACACGCGGACAAAATCGCAGGCGGAAGATAGTTTGAAATATTTTCAGTAAGCTTAAGACCCATATTAGATATTATTATTGGTGATATAAACTTCTTTAAAAATTGATGGCCGTATAAAATAAATATCATTTAAATGATTCATACTAAGCCAAATTGACAGTGACGTATTATATTATAAAATCTGTAGTAAAAAGAGCAAAATTTTAGTTTCTAAATTTATAGTGTATTTTTTAGTAATCTGTTATATTTTATATAATGTGTAGCCCAATACTCCATTTACCAAGCTACAAAGAACCTCCAACATGCTATCCGTGTTGCCCAGTTCAGGTATGAAGCTGCTATATTATTATAGCAACTAGTTTCCGCCCTCTCACATCTCGAGCGTGTGCTGAGCGTCATCCCGGTACCCTCTATAATGGTGGTATGGAATTGTTACTTCGCGCCCGATCGATGCAAATACTCACCGAAACAGCCATGCCTGGTGAGCATCTTTGTCAGCCTGCAGGTGATATTCCCAACGCTTCTCTTCATCCAGGCTTCGAAATTCGGTAGAATAGCACCAACAACCCGTTGGCGTACAGATATTTCCTGTTCCTAACGTACCCCTGCCACTCAATAAGGGCTTGTCGGTGCATTCTCCACCTGAGCACTCTGAACTCACCGTCTGTAACGTTTCCACCCCTTTGGAATGGAGTGAATTTGGTATATTGTCCTCGCATCCATATCGGCCATTATATCTAGAAGTGGAAAACGTGTTAAACGGTAGCCACCTCATAAGATATCGTGCGATATTCTCTGACGCTCCGGATGGCTATCCGACGCTGAACCCCGTACACTTTGGCTCTGCAGCGCTTGACGCCGGACAGTCTTTGCGACCATACTGGGTCGCAATAGAGGGCCATTGGTCGCGCGACTCCTGCGTAGAGGCGGCGAGCTGCCTCTTCAAGGCCTCCTAGATTAGGTAGTATTCGGTGGATTGCCCCGGCTACCCTTCTCTTTACGGGGGTTAGTCTCTCGAAGTGTTCTAGCGAGCTATCTTGAGGCCCGTCATCGATTTCGGCAACAACATAAGCCACACCAAGTTCAGTGAGCCTTGCCGTCCTCTCAAAGATGTCCACTTCGGCTAGTACCATCGTATCATTCGCATAACAGACGATACTAACGCCCAAGGGGAGTCTAGCTCGCAGGACCGCATCGTATGCGACATTCAGCAAAAGAGGCCCCAGCACAGATCCCTGTGGAATCCCGCAACTGACAGCCCTTTGATGTAGGATTCCATCCCGACCCACATACTGTATAGACCTATTATGTAATGTAGGCAATGACCATGTCTCGCAGGTAGGGAGGCACATTGTGATGGATTAGTGCCTCCCGAATTGTCTTACAGGGCAGGGAGTTGAAGGCGTTTGTGATAGCAAGACTCACTGCCATTACCACCCTGCCCTTACAGACAGCCTATTCCGATAGGGAACCGTGGGTGGAACCTAGTGTATATTATCAATTCAACTATTGCTTTAGGGTCCAAAATGTTTGCCATGCGGTATGGACCCGGTAACTCTGCGACGGCCGCTTATCGTCCACGACAGCACCTTCGACTACAGACCAACTAGTTGGCCGGGCATGGTGCTGAACAACCAGGACAAGAAAATCCGATACCAGCTCATTAATTACGAACGACCAGTAAGTATTCTTAGGTGTTTTTAAGACCTAATGCTTAAATCTGACCTCGCATGGAAATCCCAAGAAGTTATAACCTCACAAGCACGGGATAGACCATTAAAACTCTAGAAATCGGTAATGATACTTCCCCAGGCACAACGACAATATACAGCTCCAGGGCAGGTGGCAGCAGAAGAATGAAAAATGTTTAAAATGTTTAGTATGCAGTAAAATACAGGAGGAAGAAGAAGACGGATGCTCTGACACTGCAATGGAAACTCCATTTGGAATTTACCCCTATAAACTTTATCACAGACTACTCTACAAAGTGGGTGATCGCAACCATTCATACACGAAAATATCTCTCATGCTGGATTAATTAAGATCTTTTCAGATATAACGCTATTCGATACCTAATTTTGTTTTATTTTCAGATTCAATCACATTATCCGTCGTGCGCACCATCTTATAATTAAAAGAAAAACATGGTAAGTGAAAACTATGAAGTTTTCATTACGTACTTATTAAAAAATAATATAAAACAATAGCTATCGAATGACAAAAACAAATCTGTCAAACCGGCAAGACAAAATCAACAGATATAGAAAAGAGTCTAAATTTTAAGGGTGCAGAGGTTTTTCATTGAAATAAACCAGGAGTTGTTAAAAATTTTTATAAAACACAAAATATCTTTAAAATATTGTTAATATTTGTAACGTAACTAAATAGGTTTTAAGGAGTTTGTAAGTTTAGTTTGGTTTCAAAATGTGTGACCGCATGGGTGTTATCGGGCAACTACAATCAGTTATGGCAGCAATACAGTAAGTATCCATCCCTTCTTCGTCGTAAACATCCCGCCAGTACGAACGTTTCGTTTCGCCTCGCCTTTTATCACTCATACCGAGAAGGATTGGAACAAGTTGCCGCGTCGGTGTTCTCGTTCGATTGCAATGTAAAAGTGAATAGGCTTCTACTTAGTTAGTGCGTTTTACCCTCGAAGACTTCATCGCCACTTACCATACTATATGTATAAGTACCATACTATACTTATAAAAAAGTATAATTAGTACATTTAAAGCTTTTAACTGTTCGGCTATACACCTGCAATATAGTCACCATAAAATTGTTACTAATGTTATTTATTATGGAAATAACACCATATACTCGTATAAGCCGCACACACAACGATACTGTCGTTTTATACTTTATTGACAATATAATGCAGGTGTGCGGTGTCCGTACTCGTAACAGCTAAAAGCTTCAATGAATGACCGAGTTATGAGCATGAGGCACTAGTGCAGATTGGTGGAGAGGTAAGCGGTGACAACAAATTCTGCGCTAATCGTAGAAATAGAGGGGAACTTTCGAAAGCCGTAGAAGCGACTAGTGCATTTGATAATATTTTATCTTTAAAAGTATTTGATGTCCAATTTCCTATTTCTCCAGAGCAATACAGGACCGACTGTTGTTTGAACACAAATTTATTGTCCAGGTGTGGCTGTGGGTGTCCAGGAAGCTGCTGTCCAGCTCCCTGCTGCAGCCCTCCCTGCTGCGGCGGAGGATCCCTCGTCACAGTATACAGTCAAGTAGCCCATATCCAGTGACTGCTTCTAGTTGGCGGCAGTAGAAACCTCTTTAAAAATTTTATGCGTTTGTGTTTTATGTTCTTTTTATTTTGTTTTTTTTTATTTAGTCACGTCAAGATTTGATAGAAAGTTCAAGAAAAAGTGAATAAGGATTACCCGAGTTTTATTTTAAGTTTTTTAATGATAATAGGGTTGCTACAATTCGTAATGAAGATCTAAATATAAACGTCCAGGGTTGCCTAAAGGTTATTGCAAATCGTATTAATATCCCAAAAGTAGAAGAAACGTTAACAATCTGTAGGAAAAATAATTAACTTTGTATTATTTGAACAGATGCAATATTAGCTGTGGGCCAGCCACCTCGTCCGATTGCTGCGTTTGATAAGGCGACTATAGCGGTGGGCCAATATCCGTGCCCTAGCGTGACCACATGCTGACCAACTGCGTGCTGGAAAATGTCCTGGTTGAATGTTTTGTTTGTTGAAAAACTTTATATTGTTCTGTAAAACGTGAAAATATATTTATTTATTCTTACTTCGTTTATTTTTTTCAACTTGTGTGATTTTAGTTTCGTTGTGACCCAAATTGCTCCACTCCATTGATAATCCACTGCTGAGTAAGTTTCATCGTAACTGAAGGCCTAAGGAATATGAAGACCCAAAGACTCCAGTTATACTGCATGACTGTATCTGATAGTGTCCTTTGTGGACACACGGAAGAAAAATTATTACCACATTACGATTCTTGTCGGAGCGCACAAGTTGCTTTTTCCGCTAATAGGAATGGAGCAATGTTAAAAGTGGGGATTTTGTCTGGATTTTGTGCAAATCGTAGACTGCGAATTGTTTTTTCTCTGTACAAATGTGTCCATTTACGTCAACGTCAAAACTTCGTTGTCATAATGTCACATGCGAAGCGTTGCCAGCATCGTATTCCTAAGCTCCAACACATGGTTACCACTTGTAGGCATTGGATTTGATCGTGGCTCTGACCACTTGTCAACGGTTAAATTATAATATACTTTTAAAGCAAGGTTTTGTTAGGTACATCGAAAGTCAAAGATTAACGCGTTAATGACACCCCAGTCTGGTGTTGTTAATGTCATGAAAACGTCAATATAAAGTGAATTTGTATCGAGAAGTGACATGAGATTTATTTATTTTATGTTAAATAGCACGGATTTAAAAACCCACTTTCACTAATTTATACGCGTACAATTTAAAATAACAACAATATGAAAATAAGGTACGAAAACAAAAAATAAGAGGTAAAAAAAAACTACACTTCAAACTTAAATAAAACTTGCAAATTAAATAGAGCTAAAATTATTTACAGATTAAGTAACAACAAATATGTTTATAAATAGCCTCAGTCGATCACATTCAACTGTAGGCACACATCCAAAACTACCTTTCATCCATCCGTAAGCAAGTCTAAGTCAGGAAATGTGTCCAGTATAATGCATGGCGCAGATATGGTGTGAGGAATAGCAGAGTTGGCATGTGCAACTGTGCAAAAGGCACCGCAAGCAATTTGGGCTTCCTAGCATGCTGATACTTGTCCGGCACATTAAAACAGGTCAACTGATTTTCCTATTGAGAGCTTCCGCTGCGTGCACTACGTAAACAAATAAAGTTTCGCAAAAATCATGTATGACAGAAACGATGTCTCGAGTTAAAGTTAGCGTTAGCTCAAAGTAACTATTCCACGCGGACGAAATCGGGTCGGAAGCTAGTAATGTAAAATCGCCTTTATATTACATTTTTCTTCTTTATTATACCCATCATGATAAAATTGTAGTTTAGTCGGTTCAAATATAGGTCAGTGTAATTTCCAACGAAAACTTGGCCAAAAACAGCATTAAAAAAATTATGTCATTATTAAATTTGTAATGACATATTAAACAAAATATTTGATAAAAAAATATTTAATAAGAAAAATACGTAAAAATTTGAATAAATGTTAAAATAACTGAAAAATAATAACTGTAGGTAAGTTAATGTTTATATATTTATTCAAAAAGATTTTGAATTCGAGATGGGTAAAGCCATTGGTCCAGTTTATCTTCTGAAGGAAGTCGTTAAGTCTTGTCAGAGGCCTTCGGGTGGCATAAAAAGCCCTCTATTAATGCGAATTACAAGTCCACCAATTCGCATTGTACCAGCTTGGTGGACTTTGGCCTGTACCTCTCACATAGTGAAGACCTGAGCCCAGTGGGACAGTTATGGGTTGAAATGCTGAAGAACGCGGACTGGAGTAGCTTGGTGGAGTATTGTTGGTGCGCTGAACCTCCTCATTGATGAGGTCGTAGTCCGTACAGGTAGGAGGCCTCTCAAGAATTACGTTACTAATTTTTTTCTTTTTTTTATACACAAAGTTTAAAGGAAACTTAAATATGCAAAATCTTCACTAAGTTTCATATTTATTATATTATAGTAGGATAAGGCCTAAGAGGGAAATTTTGCTACTTTTAGATTATTTCCACAACACAATTTTGACTTTTTACCAACTCCAAAAAAGGAGGAGGTACTCAAAATGTGTTTTTTTATATATTTATGTTACCGAACGTTTACGGAGTAGGCCGATTTTGAAAATTTTAGTTTTGATCGAAAGCTGGTCCTTACGATGTAGGTCCTATTTTTTCAAAAACGACCTCTTACGAGTAGTTTTGGAGTTATTGTCCCTTTTAATATTTTTGTTTTTCTTTACACCGTATAAGTATTGGGTGGATCGATTTTGATGATTTTTTTATAGGTAGCAATGGCCATTTGGGTGTTGTATAGGTATTAGATGGGGATGCAGAGAAACGATGGACGCGTTAAACGGGAGCGAGGTTTATTTACAAGCTTTTATTTAACTTGCATTGTATGTTTACATATTAGTGTGTTAGCAAATTTGTATATTTGTTTATTTGGGGTCAAATCTTGCAAGCTTAATTAGACCAACTTCCTCTTACACTACGGAGCTGAAATTTTGCACAAGCCTTTCGTCCTGATGACAATGCATTTTTTTGATAAGTATGAC
>DWJZ01006479.1:0-12999 GCA_018249125.1 Asbolis capucinus
CTTTCCAACGTCTTTTTTTCTACTTAACTAGGCCAATAACAATCGCGACAAACCACAAAGTTAAGCATAAACATCGAACATGGCGCTTTGCGTCTTCCTTCCACATACGTATTGTGAAGGACTGGAATAAGTTGACGCGTCGGCGTTCCCGTTCGATTGCAATGTTTTTGTAAATTAGTGCACTTTACCATCTAAGACTGCATTGCTACTTACTATTAGGCGGAATCGCGGCCAAGCACTAATTCATAAAAAGTAAAAAAGTAAAATATTTACTCTAAATATTTTATATTGAACGTCTTACCAAATGACGAGGAAGATTGGACTAAAACCAAAGTAATCTATAGGATTTTCTTGCGAGAAAAAGGTAGCATGTTTTTTTTTACAATTGAACCTGATACAATAATAATATTAGTTACATCAAAACATTGTTTTCTTTCATGTCTTCAATATATTTTTCTTTCATCGAAATGCTTTGAACTTTGATAAAGGCAATGAGATTATTTTGTCTTCAACTACACTTCAGATTATTTGATATTTCTTTTACAACGATTTCGTGTAATATTAGCATGCTCTTTTTTATTTACAAAATACTTATCAATGTAATATAACATGAATTACCTATAACATCAATATTTTTTTGTTTATGCAATAAACAGGCAAACGAACAGACGGGTCACAGATGGTATGTGGTCACCGTCGTCTATGAACGTTAATGAAACCAGACTGCGGTGTCCTAACGCATTGCCTGCTCGGTAGGAGGTTAGACGCAGACGTAGAGAAGAGAAGGCTTCTCTTTTTCTTCTCGTCCTTCAGTCATCCTCATCCCCATTCTTCTTCTGTCACCCTTCCTGAAGTGGTATGTTGTTGATGTGATGGTTCAGTTGCTGTCGTCAGTGATCCCAGTTGCTTTGCCAATATACCGTTTCCCTTCTTCATTTCTTTCCCCGCGTACGTGTCTTTTACTTCCTTCCGAGCAGGCATCGCGTTAATGTCACCCTGGACATTAATAACGCCAGTTATTGATGCACGCCAGTGTACAGCAGTGATAACTTACATGACCCGTCCTTTCGTTTGCTTACTTATCAAATTAAGAAAAATACATTAATCGTGAGTACCCGTTACTTTAAAAATCAAATTTTGTGAACACAGCGAACGTCGTGGATGGCGACACGCTGACTGTAACGAAGGTATCGAGACTACACATGGGTCCCTACTTGTGCATAGCCTCCAACGGGTTGCCGCCAACGATTAGCAAACGCATCATGCTGATGGTCCAATGTGAGTTATCTGGGATTAGAAGGCACTGGACTAGTGCTAAGAAGATTAACTATGCTTAAGCTTAATACAGAGCTATAGTAGGTCTTAAACTAGTTTTTGCACGCGGCTTTCCTGCGCGTTTTGTTTAAAAGTATTATTATTTATTATTTCTTTAAAAGTAGTCTATATTTTATTTTAGACTATAATCTATCTTTGTGCTAAATTTCAATCAGATCCGTTAAGTCGTTTTTGTGTATTTTGGTAATGAACATTCAAGTTTCAACCTCGCACACTTTTGCTTTTAATATTAGTACGATATGTGAGTCATTTCTGTGAATACTTGTGTACGAATTATAAATTATAAATACAACTTGTACCTACTATTTATTAAAAGTTGTATTAACGATCCTTTTTTAATTTACTTATATTCTTATAATCTTATCCAGCTAAACATTAAAATAAAATGAACTTTGCACAGCAAATCATTAAAATCTATGAAAGTATAATATAATTAAAATTGTAAAACCATTTCAATTCGTAAAATAAAATACCAATAAAAATGTATTTATAAAATAAGATGAATTTTATAAATAATTAATTTATAAAATACATACAAACCATTAAAATGTAAAATAAAACTCATAAACAAAATATCAATTATGCATACAAAATGTACACTTAGCCCCATAAAAACAGTTCACCCGCCTATTCGGGGCATGAATCCGATTTTGCAGATCGGTTGCATGATATGAAATTTCACGCATTTATGATATATTCTGATATAAGCTGCTTTCATGTTATAATAGCTGTTACATCGAATCGGTTCTAGTAAAATGGTTTACCTTCAAAGACATTATGATATATGAAGAAGATATGTGATATATTTTCCTTTTTATTTTCTGTTTTTCGTTGGACGTAAATACCGTTACCTGGGAATTAGTAAAAATATAACGGTATTCAGCAGAATATATTCCGAAATATCAAATCATCAACCATATGTCCGATCGATATAGTAATTAATTTTGGCACCAAAGGAAAGTTTGGTACCAAAAAAAAGTTTTGGAAACTTCCTAAAGATATCAGTTCTCTACCACCTAATATTTCAGAGTCTAGTTAAAGCAGCAATAAATACTTGTATTAACATATTTTAAATTTCATTCTCGTCTGTGGATTTTTTTGACTGAGCGTGGCGCAAAATATCCTTTGAATTTCTTAATAACAAACTTACAGAAACATGAATTTAAATTCTTCTTGATTTTGAAATCTGTCAAAATTATTTCTGAATTTAAAAATGACATTTCGGGTACTGATTATCAGTGATAACAATCTATATGACAGTAGATCACACGAAATACATCCAACACTTCTGGACATTTTTGACAGAAATAATGAATCGTTTTCCCATTTCCCATCTTTTCTCACTCATCGAGATAATGAATTACTCTCTATGAACAGGTTTTAGCAGTATTTTCCTTTTAGAAGAAAATATTAATTTTCCCTTATCCATTTATCCATAGCTGATTGCGTTTGAATAGAACGCTTTTAAAATATCTTGTAAATATATATTTTACGTGTTTTATTTTATGATAAACTAGCTACTTTGAACGATCTTAGCAAAGTAAGGCTTTGCGTTTGAAGTTCTGCTGAAGCATTTATATGGCAGGTTTACCGGTTTTTTTGTGCAGACCTTGCCCTGGGGATACAGGAAATCCAGGGGCATTCTATTTTAACTAACTTCAAAATCTATTTCAGTGTAATTTTTATGTGTTTTTACTTCTCAAGTTTGTACAGATCAAGAATGTATCGATTTTGATGTTTTTTTGTGTTTGTCATGTAGTCCTATTTAAATAGTTTTTGAATTATCTCCAGTAACCAATATTACATTTAATAAATTTTTATTGAGTAGATTTTTGTTTTACGGACTTCGAAACGTGACGGCGTTCCCATTTTATTAGTTATTGATACAATTAGAAGTCAGATTTATGTATGTATTGAACCATGTAATGTTCCAGAAATTAATAATTTTTTTTTCTTTTAAATTTATAAATTTATTAATTAACTTCATTCTCAATATACCGTACTTATTTATTTATAAATAATAATTATTTTTTTCATTAATTCAGTAATATAATTACAATGTTTTTAAGTATGAATAACTTGCATTTTTTCTTATAGTTTTAACTGAGATTATTTCTAAGATAATGAACTAAGTATATTGGCAAACAGTTCCGCCCATGCTGTCGATACCCAACCAGCTGGAAGGTGCCTACATCGGCCAGGACGTCTCGCTCAGGTGCCACACCGAGGCCTACCCTTCTTCCATCAATTACTGGACCACTGATAGAGGAGATATGATCATTTCTGGTGAGAGTAACTTAAGTAAATTTTATATCATTTATTTAATAACTTATACATGTATTTTACATTTATTTAATTAAACAATTGTATAAATTTTGGGTGACATACATACAGCAGTGATAACCTTGTTGTTAGAACTTTGGGCTTTTTAACGAGAGGTACTAGGTTCGAATCGTGTTGCGCGCAACCTAATTTTCAATGTTATGAACGTATCGGTTTTGATTATCACTTGCTACGGTAAAGGAAATCGTGAGGAAACCTGCCCTCCTGACAATTCCCTATAAAGGTTCTCTAACGTTCCCTGTAAAGTACATCCATCAATCGGCACGTGGCCAGCGTGTTGGACTATGACCTGAACTCTCAGTGTGAGTGGTCATCCGAGCCCAGTACTACAATGATGATGAATTATATAATATACAAATTCTGTATCTATTTATAAGGGCCGCTTTTTTTATTACAAGTTTACGGTGTTAACCTTACTATTTGTAGGCTTCTATTATTCTTGTAATAAATGTATCAAGTGTCACTAATTAATAAAAATATTAACACCTTAATATCTTAACATCTTTAAGCCATTTGCGGAAGGCTGGCGCAGCAGGTGCGGATTAAACGATCTTATACTTAATACAATACTTTTATTAATTATACTACATTATAATTTAATTTAACTCAAAACTATGGCGACAGAGGGCGACGGTAGGTTTGGAATGACAACTCGGAGCGTCGGGTTGTGTACCCAGGTTTGATTCCAGTAAATGACATTGGATATCTTTCTAATACAAGCCGGGAACGACTTGACCATTTTATAAAAAAACATGCGTAACTTGACATGGCATAATATATTATATTATTGATTTATAACTTCATAATGAAAATAGTTTTCTTGTACCAGAACTACAGAAGCATCGTAACAAATGTGACTATTCGTGCGCGAATAGTTTTAAAATGAAATGCCTGTCTACTTTCACATCGTCTGGAATGAGATTGATAAATAATTCAAACGGTCGATATCGGTTTGTGGGTATTGGATTTTATAGAATATTCCTATTGTAATACTGAAGTCCACATTGGTTAGTGTGGAAGCTGTAGGACTTTCTAATTTTGAAAGTTCCGTGCACAATTATGGGTTGAAGACAGTATAAAAATTCATTTGACTTTATTATCAGTTTGTAAATTCAAACTATTAATTCATTACTAATCGATACACACGAGCACATCAACACCTCAGACATCATCGCCACTTTCCACCAGGTGGAATCGATGTCAACCATTAACTTTTTCTACATATGAAAAAATAAAAATTTAATATACTACAGTTTCATAAGCAACTTCTTTTCTATGTCTACCTCTTTAGAAAAAAGAAAAGAACAGAAAGCGTTTATCCGAGGTCTGGCTACAGCAAAATTGGCATGTAAATGCAAGTACAAAAAACAAAATATACTATAATACAATACAATGAAAAGATAGACATTAACAAACTGTAAACTCTTTGACCATAACTCTGTGCTTTAGGCCACGAATTGGAACGGACTCAGCATACTATATTAGTATTAATTTTTAGTCCGACCCTTACTACTTGCAAAAATATTCATTATTTATGAATCGACTTCATTTTGCAAACTTGATCCGTCTTTGTTAACCTATGCAAACATCCTTGTCATCAATATATTCATAGACGTTAGCTATAATCCGTGATTCAGAATTATTAATATAATTTAAAGGATATATCAAATTTGATATATGTACATAGTCACAGTTTATATTCCTAATTCAGCTTTGAAAGCAAGACTATTGCAAATCAGCATGATGTACTAAAATTTCCCCTTTATGTTATATCGACTAATGGAGTCTTTTGGTGAACGAGAGATGAGATCATTAATTCATATACAAGTTCGATGAATCACAAGATATTTGTTTTTGCTTGAATAATATACATATACATATTTCTCTACAAACTAAGTTCTGCTATGAGTTTACGTTTGAAGAATTGGAATTCTTCAAAAAGTTGTTGTATTATAGGATTGTGTAACGCTGCGTTCTGCTATTCTTCGTAATATCTAAACTCAAAGTCAAATAATTTATTTCATTGTAGATTCAAGTGTCTTGACATTCAATTCTGTGAATTATTCTATCATTTCGTATCTCCATCTTTGAGCCTTCTTTCTTTTGATTCTTCTTCTGTCACTCGTCCTGAACCAGTATATTGTTGGTGCTTTTGGGATCAATTTGTGTCATGAATAGTTGCTCCAACGATGTACTGCTTGTATTGGTTTTCTATCTTTTTCCCTTCAAATAACATGATTTATTTTTCTTTTGGCAATGCGTTGGTGCCACCCTTGGTGTTAATAAAATTTCTATGACTTCTGGTACTCACTCACCAACGATCCATTTATTCGTTTGTCTGCCTAACATATTAAAAAGTTCTAATTATTTTTATGAAACTACAGCGAAGTTAAGAGAAAAATACACAGGTTTTATATTTAAGTAGAAATGGAAATTATAGGTGGGAAGTACGAGGCGATTCTAGAGGACAAGGAATACCACAAGTTCATGACGCTCAAGATTAGAAACATTACCAAGGACGACTTCGGATTCTACAAATGTATCGCGAAGAACTCCCTGGGAGAAACTGACGGGCTCATCAAGCTTGACGGTAAAAATTGTCTTCTAATAGTTGCTAGTAGTAAAACTAGGAAAGTATTACGATAGTACTAGGACGATTACTAGTTATAGTATTAGGATATTTACTAGTTATAGTGCTAGGGCAGTTACTACTTGTAGTACTAGGGCAGTTATTAGTCATGAAGAAGGAAACCACCGAGCGGGATCGTGAGAAAGTCAATCCCGGTCGGAGACGCTAACGTAGGTAATACCCACTCGTATTAAACAGAGCCTTAATGGAAAACGGGTGGGGTGAGTCCCTATGACCAGTACGCAGAGGAGGCACCGGTGCGTTTAAATGAGATTCTGGGGCCTTCCCATATGTTCTGGGTAGATACTCGGGGGAGGTTTTAGTAGGAAGAAATCCTATATAACTCGTAATATCCGGGTTCAGGTAACTTTGGAAGATTTTCCGAAAATTGTCAATTTTAAAAATGTACATGTTTTATTGCAGAAATTCCCGCTCCTCCGTCAGCCATCACAACAACTCAAAAATCAATGTTAGACAATCAAACGATAAGAAAAAAAGGTATGTAGTACGTAATGAAATCAATTTTAATGATAAAACAATGCTTACGATTCACCGTAGTCAGGAGCGACACAATATCTAAAACCCGGAGAACAAATATTTACCTGCTACATAAATGTTCCAAAAGCCAGAGATCTTCTCTTGTTTTCTCCATTTATTTATCCTTCCCATTCTTCTTCTATCAACCGTCCTGAAGCGGTATGTCGTTGGTGGAACTAGGGTCATTTGATGTCGTTATTGATTCCAGTTCCTGTATCATTATTTATTGCAGTAACTGGAATTAACACTACTGCATCGATTGCTTTCCTTGTCTCTACTTCCTCCCCGCCTGTGCGGTTCTATTCTTCCTAGCAGGCAACGCGTCCATGAGCGGCGGTGAACACTTGCCGTCGTGTGACCTGTTCCCTCGTTTGCCTGCTTTGTAGCAACCATTGAAGGCCTATTACTGAGCACGTATCTCCTCATACTGAAGAAGCCTAGACTATACTCCACCACGCTACACCAATGCGGATTGGTGGAGGTGTTTGTGAACCCATCCCTTCGTAGCCATCACACTACCAACTGAAAAGCCGGTAATAGGTATAATATAGTAAAAACTTTGCTCCAAGTACAAATTAAAATATTCGCATGTTTTATGATCTGATAAAGTTATGTTGAACAACTTACTCGCCAAAGTTGGAACCATGTGGTTTGGAACAAATTTCCCTAAGACGTTAAGCAAACACCGCAGGTCCGTGGTCAAATTTAACCCCGTGTTAACCGTTTAAGCTCATTAAACACATAACCCATACACTGCCTGCCGTATTCATAACGTAAACCTGTTTATTTCACGCTCGAATGAGTTTAACAAACTTTTAAATTGATATCATAGCATCAATTAATAATCTACTAGATTTCAGTTCTCCGTCAAAATGCGCCTTGATTCATACCGCTCAATTGAAATAAGTGGCGGTTTTTTTTTTGTTCATTTTCGTTCCAGAATACCGTGATGTGAATTCTAAAATTGATAATATAACGCATCAAAAAACAATTAGCTAACTCTATTTTTTTTTGTGTGAAACATCATCCAGTTGATTATTGATTAAGAAACATAAAGGGGTTGCCGTTATTTCACGAATTGCATGTGTTAACTAGAAAAACAGTTCCCATCTCTGTATTTGGCATTTGTCAATTACAAAAAAAATTGTAAAAAATGCTAAACACAAGGTTTTAAAGAATCATATGTACCTTCAAGTACATTTAAAAATTAATTTTAAAGTCATGTTTACGAATTGGACATATGGAACGCACAGCAAAAGAGCACTTTTTTGAAGTTGAGTTGCCTGTAGCAAGTATACTTTATGAATACGGGTTTTAATGAATATGTTTAAACACACACAGGTTCAACAGGAATCATGGAATTTAATGGAATTTCCATTAAAAGAATGTTATGTACCTTACTTATTAAATACAGCAATCATGTAATTTTTCCTAATTATCTAATTCTATTTTTTAACAGGTCAACTTCAAATAATGCGAGCAAATGACGCAGTCAGCTATAATTTTCAAGGTGAAGCATATGGTGAACAAATAAGAGATTTTGGTAATATTTCTTAGACTCTATCTTCTCTCTCTTTCTCTCTCTCATCTAACATATACTATAATAATTTAATCTAGTATTAAGGTGTCATTGTTTCTTTGTATGTTTGACGAGAATTGGCTCCAAAACTACTGGGCCGATTTGAAAAAATCTTTCATAATTAGAATCCTCCGTTATCCTTGAACATAGTTGAACATAGGCTATAAAATATTTTCAAAAACGTTAAGGATTGGCACGAAAATTTCGATAATGTAACGCAATGTGTAAAAAAATACGTACTAAGTATTGCGTACGCTGTGAAAATTATTGACAATAAAGCGAAGTGATGTACTACAGTCTGTTACAGCTATGTAACAATAACTACTTTTTCTGGAAAGTCGTTACATACATTCAGACAGCAGCTGCTGCTGCGTGACTTTTCCGGTCACTTGTGATCGACACAAGACAAAGAGCTCTCAACCCGTCTGTGGGTTAATTCCTCGTGTGGGCAACAGGTTTTAATGAAGTATTAAAAATACAATCTATAATTATAGAGCACTACTACGAAGAAAACCATAATATTTCAAAACTGAGTTTATAAGTGTTGAGGAGTTCCCCTGTCTGGAGCCAATACTAAACGTTGTATACCTGAGCTTATCGTAAAAATGTATTATCATCAGGAAGGAAATTTTTACGCAAAATTTCAGCTCCGTAGTGAGTTTAATTAAGCTTGCAAGATTTGTCCCAAACAAACCAACAAACTAATATACAAACACTGCAAGTTAAATAAAAGCTTGTAAAAATAGACTTAAGATAGACAGGCTAGATTTAAACAAACTTGATGCCAACAAGTTGTGGTAGCAGGAAGGAAATACTTCGAAAATGATTTCATGTACTTTATAATATTAAAATATATATTTGCAGGAGTTAAAATACTAAATAAAATACTACTAAAGTTGAAGCGTTATTAATTATGGCGGAATTTTTCATACAATTTTGTTAATTGTTTATAAGAATTTTTCTTTTAGGGCATCTTTAGGGCTAGTAATGATGCTAGAAATATAGTATTTTATTCCTGAATTTTTACTTTCCCATTAACTGAATTATTCGCGAGAGTCAATTTAACAAGGTAGCTCGAGATTGCATTCTAAGAATAGGAAGAAAACATACATATGTATGTAGATCTATAGAACCTCGTCATAGAACATAAAGAATTACTTATACTAGCTTACTCCCGCGTCTGTATCTATTTTACTATGGGAAATAACGAGTGCAATCATACCCTATTTCCACCTTTTTAATGTGTTTTTCAAAAAACGCTCATCTTGTATCTCACTTTCTTATTAATTTCCATCAAACGACTTTTGGTTTCAAAAATTTCAAAAACCACTGTTGGTTTAGGCCTGAAGAACTTACAAGAAACAAACTTTCTTTCACATTTATAATATTATTAAAGATATATCAGACTACAACTTTTCAAACTGATATATGATTTTTTGTTTACAGATTTCGAGGAAGAAGATAGTTCAGCAAATACTTTTAAGTTACACACGATATTAATTTTTATACTAATCTACCATATTATCAACGGAGAGAGAACACTTACTTGATAATAATTATAAGTAATTTGTTATTATTTTTAAGACATTTTTTTAGCCTTATTAAGTTTTTGAGCTGGACAGACAATAATTTAAAATCCATATTGATACAAAACGAAATAGATTAAGTTAAGTTTGCTAAAAATACACAACGATTAAATAAATTTACGTTAAAAATTTAACAACGACTTTTTATAAAGATATGAGAAATTATTCAATTCTGATTTTGTATGCAATAGCTATTAGAAAAATGTAATATGTATTTTATACATTTTCCTTATTAAGGCACTAATATAGATAATAAAAGGGCTTATGCAGACATTATGTTGATAGTACTTTCTTGATTTATATTAAATTTATTTTTTAGAAATTATTTATCAATGTTTGTACAATTAAAAATTGGTTGCATAATTAATGTTATTTAGCTGTAACTAGTTTTTGTACAGTTATTGTCAGCAAGACAGCAAAATTGTCTATCTCCTAGTACCTAAGTTTATTCCTACATATAACATCCGGCCAAGATTCCAGGCGATGGGTTCCGTAGTTGCTGTACGCGTTAAAATTTTAAGGGTCATTTTCTATAAAAGTTTTTCTTATGAATTCATTAAATAATAATAATGTCATGTTTTTTAGATTTCCAGGACAAGATTATAGAATACAGATACAGTTACTCTTATAAAAATTACTTACATCTTCTGTCACCCATCCTAGAGTATGTTGACGTAATGTCTAGGTTTCGATGGTGATTTTTTATACCTAAAGCCGACACACGAGCGCACGGGTCATCTGATGTTAAGTGGTCACCGCCCAAGGATAGAACTCCAGGCACATCCAACGCGTTGATTATTGACTCCGGTTTCTTGAACAATCGTTCATTTCTTTCTCTTCTCTCTTTTATTCCTTCTTTATATGTATTCTCCAAAATTACAGACGTTGCAAGAAGCAAGACTGTCACTTTTTTGGCGTTCAGTGTTCACAGGTTGGTGCAAGTGACCTAGCTAATGTCAGGTGGTTATTTACCATCATATGACCTATCTGCTCTTTTACCAGCCAATAGCATAAAAAGACGTAGAAAGAAGAAAAGATATGTATATTCCTAGACCATTATATTTATAACTGATCACATAATTATTTCATTAGAAACCAATTATTATATTACCAGGCCTCTCTTTCTAAAAGAATCTCATTAAATACAACTAATCAAATACTCAAACAGAAATTTCTATAACATGGAGTCTTATATTCATTTAAAGAAAAAATTGGTGTTCAAATTATTAGTTCCTAGTAATTATTTATGTATATTTTTTATTACTCTTTCATTCATATCGTATATTTATAAATGATCTTAGAATACTTAGCGATTAGTCAAATAGATGAATTTTGTAATTACTTGCTATGAAATGAAAATGCCAAATGAATGTGTAAAATAAATCAGTGCATAAATATATGCATATTTTATTTCTTACCTTTTTCTTATTAAAGAAGGAGTGTATCATATTAATTACTCATCAAAACCCTTGATTCGTAACGATCTGATGATGACGGGCCGGTTGGTCTAGTGGTTAGTGAACCTAACTGCTACACCCACGACGGATTTGATTCCCAACCAGGTCAGACTTTTCTGTGATGATCAGAAATGTTTGTTCTGTGTCTGGGTCTATATATCTATATATTTATAAATATATAAGTATATATATAAGTATGTAAATCAGTTATCTAGTCACCATAGTACAAGCTAACGCTTATTTTGGGTTCGAATGGCCGTGTAGGAATTGTCCAAAGATATTTATTATTATTGTGATCGTGTATAATTTTTAGTAGCAACGGTTATAATGTTTGAGACTCAAACGAGTGTCGTGTTCAAATACAGTGCTCACCTCTAATCTTATAAAATATATGTGCAATATCTTTAAAGTTGTACTACAAGTTAATTATCACTTGCTTCGATGAAGGAAAACATAGCGAGGAACCCTGCACTCCTGAGAATTCTCCATGAAAGTTCTCGAAGGTGTGTGAAGATCTGCAGTTGCCCAGCGTTGACTATGACTTAGACCCCTCATACTTTGGGACCGGAGCCCATAGAAAATCAAAACAATTTGCTCCTTTAGTATATTACGAAGAAATTCCTGACTTACTATAATTATAAAAGCTAATGTTTTTAATGATGGAGCGATAGGCGGATGTCTCACAAAAACTATTTCGAAGAGGTGTCGAGTCTACCACTAATATACCACGTAATTGGTGAACGTGATGAACATAAAACTTGATACATATAGACCAGTTCCAGGAAATGAACATTAGATTGATTTTATCCCGTTTGTAGGTTCTCCTGGGATGATGTGCAGGTGTATATGTTAAACGGGTTAAGATAAAACTTGGTACAGAGATAGATTATATCGCTGCCTATCTGTATGTTAAGGTCACGACAATGCGATTAAAACAACTTTGTTGAAACTTAATTATTATCTGTAGTATAGATTCTATACTAATAATAAAACTGTAACGGGGTCAATTCTGTACATTAAATATTTTCTGAAAATTTTAATGCAAGGAGGCTTTGATATAGATCGATAAAGATACCAAACTTTTTTTTTGGATTTATTGCCTACCAGTCTGTCTGTTCGAGCTTCACTCAAAAACCATTGGACAGATTTAAATGAAACTTGAGATAATCGAAGTTTAAAACCTAAGAATGTTTATAGTATAAATTTTATCCCACAAAACTGCTTTGTTCCCGTGGGATAATAAGTTAAAATTAATATGGCAACTCCGAAACCAACGAACTAATTTAGATGAAATTTAGCATTTTTGTAGCTTATGCAAGGACAATGGCTATAGGACCCTTTTTATACTAGAAAACTGCTTTGTTTCCGTGAGTTAATTAAGTTAAAATTTGTATGGCAATCTGAAACCACGGGACCACTTTAGACACAATTGTACATGTTTGTAGCTTATATGACGAGAAGGATCATTGGATAGTTTTTATCCAACCTTCTTCCGAAGCGAAGCGAGTGCAATTTTAAACGATTAAGAATCAA
>DWJZ01006480.1:0-12996 GCA_018249125.1 Asbolis capucinus
CGTAATAAAGCGCATTATTGAATAGAAAAAAAATATATTTATTGTACAAAATAACACATTAGTACAGATATATATATATATATATATATATATATATATAAATGACGTCAAATTTATTTTAAAGATTATTTGTGCTTCAACCCGACGATGACCGAGTATGCTGGCATCCTCACGCTGAGGAGAACTAGACCATACTCCACCACATTCCTCAAATGCAGCTGGTTGAATAAATGTGTTGTTATTTACAACAATCACCATATTTTACCACCACATTAAACCATTTTACTGTAACTAAAACAATAAACGTAGGAACTAAACAATAAAACAGTAATTATAATTCCACCTCCCTTATATTATTTTTGACATTCCCTTTACTCCTTATTATAGAAAGGGTGCCGATCTAATGTTATAAATGAAAAAGTAATTCTGGTACGCTTTTACCCTTGAGCCATTGAACCGATTTTGATGAAATTGTATATAAAGATAGACAAGAGATTAAGCAAGAACATACGCTAAGTTTTATACCTGAGTATACCTTAGTGGAGTTGAAATAGAGAGTAAAAGTTCGTATGGAATATCATTTATATAGAAGGACTGTGATATGTTGAAATTAGGCCCATGATAATAAAGAAAGAAATAAAGAAACATTCATTCCGCCATTAATAAGATTACATAGTACACATTTCATTATACAAAAATAATAGTAAGATTATATATAGCCGTATTTCGAGCGTTTTTAAATTTCACTGCAGAACTAAGGGAAGAAAGTAATCTTAACAAGCCACAGGCAAAAGCCAGTGACTAATGTTATAAATAGAAATGGTTGTGAGAATGGATACTTATGACTCCTTCACAGAAAAAGTACTGTACTGATCTGAATAAAATTTGATTTGATTATATGTACATATATATATATATAGATCTCTGTGTCAAATATATATATATATATATATATTTTTGTATGCATATCCTCTATAGACTTTAAAATGGTAGGAAATAAAGCACTGATGTCTTTAGCAACTTTGTTCAGAATTCTCTGGAATAGGTTTTCGTATTAAATTTACATGGTTTATGCGCATGCGTAGCAACACGCGCCGGGTGCAGCTAGTAGATTATAGTCTGTAATAACGCATAGGTAACTTTTTATCAACATAGACACAACGCGGGCAAAGCCACGGAGAGAAACTAGTCTTTCATAAAATGATATTACCAACTCACGTAGATTTGATGTAGAAATAAATTTTCATTTAACCATAGACAGTAAAAGAGTGGCCAGTAATAACGCTGACACATTCACTTAATGAGTCATAGAGCAAAGCCAGTCATCCATCACATCGGGTCATTTTAGCATATACATACATATAGAATACGAATGATTCTAGAACGTTAAAACCTATGTTTTTATGTATTTGTAATCGAATTTCATTTTAAAATATTTTTTGTATAAAATAATGGGATTGTTTAAAATAATGGGTCTGTATAAAATAATGGGATTGTATAAAATAATGGAAATGTATAAAATAATGGAAATGTATAAAATAATGGGATTCCATAAAATAATGGGATTGCGTAAAATAATAGGATTCTCTAGAATTAGGTATAAATTTCTGGTTAACCTAGTGGTTAAGAATTCGGTGTACTCGGGGGGTCCGGGTTCGAACCCCAGGGCGCGCACTTCTGACTTTTCGAAGTTATGTGCGTTTTAAGCATTTAAATGTCACTCGCTATAACGGTGAAGAAAAACATCGTGAGAAAACCTGCAAGCCGGGGTGCATAACGCAAAGGTGTGTGAAGTCTGCCAATCCGCACTTGGCCAGCGTGGTGGACTATGGGCTTAACCTTCTCATTCAGAGAGAACCGTGGTCAATAATGGGCCATTATGGGTTGAGATGATGATTTACTAAGAAAATCAGATACTTATGTATGTATTAATGACGATGGACTCGTTATCAATACAAATATTTTAAACTTATCGATAAAAAGTTTACATTCCATTTAATTTTTTACTGTTGCTTAATTAATATTTATTAGTGACCGATCGAACGTTCGGTTTCGGTTTCGGCTAGATTCGGCCAATAAATCTTGTTTCGGCTAGAGTTTCTATTTCGGCCAATTATAGCCTCGACTTTGGCCTCGCCGAAACCACACTTTTGTTACAATTTCGTTCAAACTGATTTTTTCAATTCCATATTCCGAGCTGTTATTCAATAGGAGTTCAGTATTTTCTATTTCTAATAGATTACTACACTCCTAAGCCATAATATTGTTTAAAAATATTTCACAAAAGACAAACTACAAACATTAGTAAGCGGAAAAAATTAATTTAGGGCATAAACAAAGAATATCTCACAAACTACAAAAATCGCTGAACATACTTGGAGAAGAAATCTATAGGTCTCATCTTCCTCTATCCAAATACCCTCGCTGGTACACTACTCATGGGAAAACTCTACTAGACTTTAAATACATTTTTTAATATAAAGTTATGGTTTCGGTTTCGGCCGAAATTGAGACGAAAGCCGAAAGTTAGGTTTCGGCTAAAAATCCTGTTTCGGTCGGTCACTTATTTATTTAGTTTAACGGTCACATTGCCCTTTAAATGACGTGATACCGTTATATGGTACCCTGGACACAGGTTCCCTGCTATCCCTGTTGCCACGAGAAATTTGTAAGAGAAAAAGTCGGGCGTCTCATTCAAATGAAGTTTGTGATCAAAATTGACTAGGTAGTTATCATATGAGAAAATGTACCGGGGATCCCGGACTGTTATTAAGGTAAAAAACAAAAATTATAAGTTAAATGGACAGGCCGGTTGGTCTAGTGGATAGTGAACCTGACTGTTACACCTAAGATCCTGAGTTCGACTCTTACCCAGGCCAAACTTTTCTGTGATGAGCAGGAATGTTGGTTCTGTGTGTCTTGCATCTAATATAATATATATTTAATATAATTGTATATGTAGTATATATTTAATTTATAACTATGTATTTAAAAAGATATATGTATGTATGTTTATCAGTTGTCTGATCACCATAGTACAAGCTAACGCTTAGTTTGGGTCAAATGGCCGTGTGTGAGTTGTCCAAAGATATTATTAATTTAAAACCACCCCTTTTTTGAAGCAGATTAAAAAGGCAGGTTTTCATTTACCATTACATTACAACTGTTATTAAATTAATAATGATTTTTTTGGCGAAATTAAAGCTTCATTTCGTTTACTTTAATCGGTCATTAAAATGGACAAGGTCATGTCATATCCTTTTAAATAACATTCAAAATATAAAATACAAAAAGGTTTGCTTCAAAAATACATGTACCACAGTCTATAATGTAGTGTGGATAGCCAAAAGTGGCAACGCTGACGATATGCGCATTGCGTTTCTGAATTACGCAATTAATCCTGAATTACACGAAAACTGAAGCAGTTATTCAAAATGACGTTGATTAATTATTGATATATTTTGATATTTACTTTTATAGCAACTTTTTGATGTGATAAACAAGCAAACGAGCTGACGGGTTACCTTATGGTAACGAGAAATACGTCACATTAACTACTAATAGCAATAGCCTGATGATTGGAAAGGGATGGGCTTTTTTTACACAGATTAGTTAATGCTTGACATCAATCCCACGTGATGGAATGTGGTGATGATGTTGGACACACTAACTTAGTAAATACCTATTCACTCTTCTCTTACAGGCTCCCACATCGTACTCGGGCGGGAACACCGACGCAGGCAAGTTATTCCATTCCCTTGCGGTACGCATGATGAAAGACGAAGAAAACCGCGTCATTCATACCGGCGGGATGTTCACGATAAGGATGGATACCTGCCGTACGCCGGGTTGTTCGATGGAGGAAGAAGGACGGAGGAATAACGTTTAACAAGTCCTGCACACACTAAAAAATAAATGTTTTCTATCGAGGGCCTGGGTTCGACTCCTACAAATCTAAATTTCAAATTTATGTACGTATTAAACTTAATTATCAGTTGCTACGGTGAAGGAACATCGTGAAAAAACTTGCAATCCTGCTAGTTGCCCATAAAGTCCACCAATACATACTTGGCTACCGTAATGTTCTATGGCCTGTGCTTCTCATATTAATAAATTGAGATCCAGCAGTGGTACATTGGTGGGTGGCAATGTTGAATCACCAATATAGCAGTGAAATATTCGAAGGGATAGAACCTTTCGTCCAGATAGATCGTACCAGGTGACAGAAAAAGTATGGGAAACAAGATTAGGCAAGAGAATGGGAGTACTCTCAAAATTGTCCTAGAATTCTGTTTTACGAAATTGTAAAAAAATCATAAAATTGGAAACAAACGTTTATTCGTCCAATAAATACTAGCATAGACCGGGAATCGAACCCACGCGTGTCTACCACCCGGGGCTTCGGATCGAACTGTCGTACAACATAATATTTTTTCTAGAAATTGCTGTAACAAATTCGATGGACGTTAGATGTTTTCAGAAGATGTTATTGTTAAATCAATTAATAAACTTTTGTTAGTAAATTACACGAAAAAAGTTATTTTTTTAATTTAAATTAATGTTGAATGTAAAATATTATTTTTTTATTAAAATTCTTATCTTATTATCGTTAACGCATATGAATTTTATGCTTCACGTAAGCAAATATGCTTTATACCAATGAACATTTTTTTTAATTATTATTTAAAAAAAAATATTATTATTTTTGTACAAAGAATAATTATTCACATTTATTGTATGTTTATGTAACTGTAAGTGTTTAAATAATTAAAATGTTTCTTTATATATATATATATTTTTAAATCGAATTTCAAAAATGAGCTCAGGAGTTTTAATCACTATTCATTCTCCTCAATAAAAACACATTCCAAATACCGCGTATTACAAATACCTAAATCAATTTTGATATTAAATAATAACCAATATTAATCCACAAATGGGAAAAAGTATACCTTATTTCCTAGCAATACAATATTAATGAAAACCCATAAAGGTTCTGTTTCAAAGGGCAAAACAAATAATATTATCCCAAAAAGGTCCACCGAATTACACTCGACGAAACGGAAACAGGGAAAACTAGAAAGAAATATGACATATTCCCACCGAACGCTGTCCAAGCAATAATAAACATTTATTTGCCTAATAAATCGAATAAACTGCACACACACAAATCCAATAAAGAACTGATTTCACACACTGACACTTTACACACATGCACAACATTTATATACCACTCGAAATCCACACGCGGTGACAAAGTTTACAGTTATTTAGTGTACATGTTTATTAGTTCGAAGGACTGCCGACAGAGGTCGTGTCGTGTTCGGCGTTTGTAGCGGACTGCCGCTCTTCGGAAAAACAACTTTCCAGCTTCCGCCCCCTCGCCCTGCGATGCGCACTTGCAGTTTATGTCCTTAAGTCGGATACAGCCTTATTTAACTCGTAACCTATTTTGAAACACTGTTCACGTTTTATTAACTTTTGTATTTTATTTTGTAGATTTTTTGACATGTGAACGTAACAAATATTAAAAAAGTTCGTCTTTTCTCTATATTATATATGTACGTACCAATAAGCTGAGGTGTTATAAATATAGAAATGAATATGATATGAATTATAAAACACCAGGTTTAGATATGACTAGGATCAGCCCGCGGCTCCGCCCGCCTGGTATAAATGTTGATAAAAAGTATCCTACTTCCCTCTGCGGACATAAAATAACACATCAATTCGTCGCTCTGTTTCGACGTGTAAGATGAAAAAACATACAAACATACACACATTTTCACATTTATAGTATATAAAATAATTACCAAATATTCATTAATTTCAGCTAGGAATATTAAATATTGAAATATTGTAAAAGTAAAATGTAATATAAAAGTAGTGATTTTGTGCACTTTACCTGTATCCGACACTATTTATAATATTAATATCTAAAGATACAATTTTATATCGACTCTTCGATTATTTCAGGTTTTATTTTTAAGAAAAATAATTCTTATACTAGAAACACGTATTTTTGTGTTTTCTTGGAAGAATCAAAACGTCTATATTTCCGCCATTTACAGTAGTCCGTCTGTTCGCGCTCTAGATAGAGACAACTATTAGGTGGCATGACTGGCACAAGCTCCCAGTCTGATGGGGCTCCGGACTTTCTTTTTTTCCTTTCTATAAATGAATGTTTGACCACTATCCTGCCTGATACCTACTGTCCTGCCGGGTACCCCTGTCCTGCCGGATAACCTTATCCTGCCGGGTCCCACTGTCCTGATGGGCCCTCGGCCTAATGTGGCCCCGGTGTAGCCAGCTCGAGAGGCTTCGAGTTCAAAAGAAATCTTGTACTTACTTTGTTACTTAACTAATAACTGATATAACGTTATTAAGAGTTCGTGTAACGTTCTCGTAACAGCGTAATAATCTGTCTAGGTATTGCAAGCTGGCTGACGCCACGCTGTGCATCGCTTCTGGATATTACAATACCAATACTAAAATGTATGAACATGAATGTACTAAAATGCATGAACTCTCTGGATGTAATCTTCTGTAAGAGAGCTCGATGTTCCTACGAGTATAATGAAATAGAATATTTTGACTTTTATCTTGCTGATATTAAAGTTAGTAGAATATTATTTATTGTGACACAAATTGTATTTTACACACATGATGTGTGTAAAACCTGTTGACCTGTCTGATATTAATGTCCTCTATAAAAGAGTACATCACTTTGTCTATTGCCAATAATTTCACAGAGTACGCAATATACGTATATTTTTTGATATTTGCTTCACATTTAGGTTTACACTATCGAAGCTTTCATACGGACCCGTAACTTTTTTGGAAATATTTTGAAGCCTATCTTCTTCAGGGATAATGGTAAAAGACGTTTTCAAATTGGTTCTGTAGTTTTGAACAAACAAACAGTCTTTCCTCTTTATAATATTAGTAAAGATATGATATATGTAGATAAAATAACTAGCTTTTTCCTGCGACTACGTCTGAGCGTTAATTTCACTCGCCTTCCCACAACCATCCATTTTTTCTCAATCCGTTTTGGCATTAGAAAGTAGTCTATGGTTTTTCTCAAAATTTATTCTACCTTTGTTCCAAGTTGCATCGTAATAGTTTCAGTAGTTTTGGCGTGAAAAATTAACAGGTAGAGTTACTTTCGCATTTGTAATACTAGTTTCCACCCGCGATTTCGCCTGTGTAGTAGTTACGTTAATAATCTGTGTGTTTTTCCAGACTATAATCTATCTTTGTGCCAAATTTCATCCACATCGGTTCAGTAGTTTTTGCGTGAATGAGTGAATAGCCATCCATCTTCATCACAATGAGGATTTATAATGTTAGTAAGAATAAAGTTCCTCTATCGAGTAGCTATTTCCATTTTGACAGCCGGCGATCGGTCACGGAAAGTTCCATAACTCGCTGACAACTTAAAGTGGCAGAGGATAGCTTTTTGATCTCACCCCAAAACTTACAAAATATATTATAAATCTTGTTGAAGTACGGATCAAAGGCTAAAATCGTTGTCTACGTGTTTTCGAAATATCACCTCTGGCTCTTTCGAAACGCATCTTCCGAATGTTCTAATATTTAAATGTTAAAAGGTTACATTTTATCGAAAAACATCAACCGCTACAAGATTTTTTTTATATCCCCTTTCAATTTCTATTCTATACCAGTTTTTACCGACCTTAAAAAAGCAGGAGGTTCTCAAATCGTGTGTATTTTTGTTAAATTTCAGAAGTCAGAACTCAGAACCTTTTACTGAGTGGATCGATTTTGATAATTTTTGTTGTGATCGAAAGATGGTTTCGTTTTATTTGAAGCGACATCTAACGGTTAGTTTTTGATTTATCTTTTAAAGTCGTTGATAATTATCGTTTCATATTATTATTGTCGGAATCATTTGATAACTTTTTTTTAAATAAAAATCTTTATCAAATATATGTATATCAAAAGTTTAGACTTGGAAACAAAACAAATATCTTTTCGCATATTAATATTAAGAATAAGATAGTATAAAGTGCTTAAGTATTTTAGCTTGTACAAATAACTAGGTTTTAAGAGGCTGGTACATTAATCTTCTATCAGAATCTACTATATGCTAAGTCATATAGATGCTATCTTCTGCAGCCGACGAAGGACGTCTCTAATGGAGATCATCACTAAGATTAGTATGCATGAGCTCGTTCTCAGGAGACTGGGTCTACCCTAAACTTATTTTAGACTTTATTATAAGGAAATAAAGTCGAGATCGCTTTGAATAATATTTTGGTACACCGCAGTGCATAAAAATAATACATTCATTTTAATTTATGGTAATAAAAATTTTACTAATAATATACTCGTAAATGCGATAGTTTGTTTGAATAGATATTACTCCTCCACGCTATGCATAGATGTTTGTTTCTTCTTCACGCAAAAAATACTGAACAGATTTAACTGAAATTCGGCGCAAGGATAGATTGTAGTCTGTAATAAAACATATGCTACTTTTTATCAACGTACCTACGAGCGTTCGGTACGTATGTAGGTACCACATACAAGCGTACACTAGTGAATTATAAATTTCATATAGCGGAAATAAAGCGGTGATAGCTTAGTGGTTAAGAATTCGGCCTACCACTTGGGGGCCGGGTTCGAATCCCAGGGTGCGCACTTCTGACTTTTCGGAGTTATGTGCGTTTTAAGCATTTGAATGTCACTCGCTTTAACGGTGAAGGAAAACATCGTGAGAAAACCTGCACGCCGCGGAGTTTGCAAAACTCAAAGGTGTGTGAAGTCTGCCAATCCCCACTTGGCCAGCGTGGTGGTTAACCTTCTAATTCAGAGAACCCGTGCCCAATAATGGGACGTAGTTGAAATGATGAAGATATCGGAAATTGCGTTATACTTTGCATCCTATATCGCTGAATGAAATCCTTCGAATCATAGATACCGAAACCGAAACCGAATACACTCGAAAAACCCATAACAATTAGAGTACAAAAGACAGACACCACAAGAGACAACCCATTAAAATGTGCATTCAAAGTGCAAGTCACGGGGTGAGTGCCTTGTTTGGGGCCCACTTGCACTAATTTATACAGGCGCTGATGCGTAAAATGAATGAGATTGGATTTCAAATGTACTTGGCCACGTTTAGAAAAGTTTTTTGTTTACATTTTATAATTATAATCATTTTATTGGTTTTATTATTGCGTAGTTTATAAATCACGACCTTGGTGTACAAGCCATAAACTCTACTTTACTGGACGAAAAAAAAAAGAGAAAAAAATTTTTTTTTTTTCATTTTTATAAGTGTATTGACGATATTAAGTAAGATTGGTTATTTTTTTATGTTCTTTGGTATGAAAAATCTTATCTTATTGACAGTATCTTTGTTTAGAAGTTAGCGTGGATTTACGACCCATTTTTCGGAAAAAATGGTGTATACATATATCCCATAATTATTTGAGTTTTTACATTTCAATAAGTCGTAACTTACTAAGTCGTTGTTAAATAATTTATTTTGGTTTTTTCACCATAAATTTCAACCAAACTCTGTTTAGGGGTCAAGTCATCTGGCTCGTATAAACTATTTTTTGTAAATTAGAAAGCGTCACACAGAGCAATCAATAGATTCTAAAATGCATTTTTTATTAACATTAACTTCCTGCACTCCTTCTCCATATAAACTTTAATTGTGCCAAATTTCATAGTCCTCCCTCAGCGTAAGGTTCACGAAGCCTGTTACAAAGTTTTTGCTTCTCATATAAATATATAGATAAACTAGCTTTGCCTGCGACTTATTTCGCGTGGAACTGAACAAAAAAATATTGTTCAGTCAGCAGTTTTAATGATTACTTTAATATTATAACTAGAAATTGCCTTCGCTTCGCTTTGGAAGTACCACTTACTACAAAGAGTAGTTATTGTGACATTACTGTAACAGTTAGACATATGGTATCGGTATAATTTTTTTTCGTATTAAATAAAGCCTATGTTCATCAGGGATAATATATGTAGGATTCTAATGGTAAAAGATTTTTTTAAATCGGTCCAGTAGTTTCGGAGCGTATTCAATTCAAACAAACAAACAATCAAATCTTTCGTTTTTATAATATTAGCGTAAATTTTAAAATTTATACATCATCTAATTGCCAGTGAAAGTTACGTCATAATCGGTCGTTCCGTTCCAGAGATTAGTCTAAACAGACAGACATACAGAAATTGTAAAAAACATTATTTCGGTATTCGACACCATGTATCTACATATACAATAATATATAAGTATGTTATAGGTGCAATTTACACATACATTTAGTAAAAAGCGATTATTTTAATATTACAAACAGACACTCCAGTTTTATTTATTTTGTGTATATTATTTAATGTTTTTGTGCTGAAGCTGGCACAGGAGATATATCACTTGGGCTCCTGGAACACCTGCGTTCATCGTCTCAGCTTGGCTGTACAGAATATATCCTTTGAGTACATCACTAAATATTGTATCGTTTGCGGAGTTTGCCAAAATATTCATTTGTATCGCCAAAACTTGCGACAATTATTGCTTAAGTGGCTTAAAAGCTTGTCGTAGGACATCAATATAATGAATAAGATCTGTCTGTGCATAATGATATTAGGATGGCAGAAAGTATCAGGTATTTGCGAAAACTCCCAAATACAACACGAAACAAGAATTTTGAGAATTTTTAGAATTTTGTTTGTTTATCTGTCGTTGTCTGTGTGCTTGTCTGTCTGTTTGTCTGTTATCTTATTATGCTTTGCTTATTTTGCTGCATTTGACTCGTACAACTTAGCGAGGGTTAAACATTTCTTAGGGTAAAATATTAGAAAAAGTCTAGAAAAACCGGCGTCTGTACATGTTTAGCAGGTGTCTACGTGAGGGTTCGTTCAGTCACGTGTTCAGTCACGTCCATGTTCGTTAAATAGACAGTCTTCAGACGTGATGAGGTACACCGTCACCTTCCACGCTTGGAGTTATCAACTCCCTCGTTCGTCCTGCTAATATTATAAATGCGAAATTTTATGAGGATGGATGTATGCTTGGATGGATGTATGGATGGATGGATAGATGTTTGTTACTTCACATAATAAATATTAAATCGATCTGGATGAATTTTGGTCTGGAATAACATATGCTACTTTTTACCAACGTACCAAGTTCTAGTACTATAAGTATAAAAGTTTGTTAGGATGGATATTTGTAACTCCTTCACGTAAAAACTACTAAACGGATCTGAATGAAATTTGGCACCGAGATAGATTATAGCCTGGAACACATAGGCTATTTTTTATGAACGTACCAACCATATGGACGAAGCCGCGGAAGGAAACTAGTATTATAAATGAGTAAGTTTGTGAGAAAGGTTGAATATGAGTAACTCCGTCACGCGACGCGCCGCGGGCAGAACCTAGTCATAATTAACAAAGACATCCTTATTTAATTAATAAATATAATTAAATTTTTAATAAATAAATATATTCCGTTTTTTTGTGTTGACACTACCAAATTTTTTTTTAATTAACAAGTTCGCGCTTGACTACGAAACCACCTGACAGTAATTAGCCACGTAGTCTTTGATGGTAAAGCACACTAAATAAAAATATGAAAGCATTTATATAGAATGTAGCATTTACTTTTAATAGCTACAAATATATAATTGGTGTAGCCAATACAATTGAGTTTATTCCCACTGGCCAGCCAGTCTAGCTGACTGAACGTATGGCAATTCTTTTCCCAGCAGTTCAGTTAAAAATAACGTTCGACTGTCGAAATAAATCCCGATTAAACATTACTAACAATACATTTACTAACAATACAAGTAAGGAATATAATTCACATGTGGAATAATTCGGTTTAAATTCTACTTATATTATAAATGTAAAAGTTTGCGGGGATGGATGAATGATTGCTATCTACTCCTTTACTTAAAAACTACTGAACAGATCTGAATTATATTTGGTACAGGGATAGACTATAATCTGGAATAACATTCAGACTAGTTTTTATTAACATGCCACGCGGGTGAAGCCGCGGGTGACTCTTGTAAGTTTAATGTTTTTTTCGTTCTACATTCAAAATTTACATATAAAACAATAAGCATTATTAAATAATTTAATTTTTTGTTAGTTCTATTTTCAAAAAAAAAATAATAATAAATGTAATATTTTTCCCATTTTTCCAATAAAAATAAATTCCCATTCCGTTTTTTCCCATTCCGTTTTCAAAGTATATGAATAAGTTTTTGTGTTAGGGTATATTAATACTGTTACTTTGACAAAAATAAAACACTAGTTTTCGCCCGCGGCTCCAGCCGCTTGGCTCCAATTGATAAAAATTCGTCTTTATTATCTCCTGACCTTCAACCATCAACATAAGCAAATACATCAATCCGTCGCTCTGTTTCAACGTAATAGACGTACAAACATACACTTTCACATTATTATATTTAAATTAAACATTAAAATGGATTATAAACAGAAAAAAATTATGTTTTTCTAAAATAAGCGAGCTTTTTAAAAGAAAATATTTTTTTGAAAATAAGTGCTTTTCTTCAAGTAGTTCAAGGTAAGAACAATTTAGTTTTTCAGATATATAAATAAAAGCCTCATTTCGTAGCAATGGTATTTGGGTTTTCGTGGGTGACGTCATTCCCGCCCTCCCGGAGTTCCCGTATTCTTTCATCAAATCCCGACATTGCTCGGTGCGATTATTCACACGATTGGCAAGCGTTTCCCAACCTTTTCGAGAAGGATGATGAATGTGAAATCAATAAGGGCTCAGCGATTTCTTTTGTTTACGATTTGGATATGAAAAGATGGTGTGTTTTGTCTTTTACATAGGATATGCGAATCTGTGTGGTTTATAATTATTGGTGAAAAAATAGTTCTCTTACTTTATTTTTTTTTTTTATTTTATTTATTGAACACCAACATAATGTACACTTATACATTCACATATTTTAGGGTAAAAATTTAGCT
>DWJZ01006481.1:0-12996 GCA_018249125.1 Asbolis capucinus
CAATATAATCGAAATCACAAGAAATCGAATCGCTTTTGTCATTTGCATTTAATGTATTGTATTAATACCAGAAATATTCTACACTTTAGTATGCTGTATCGTCGAAATAATAAATATAGGTACCTACTTCAATAAAGCGATATCAGGCAGGTGTTCCAGCCTACACTATCAAATTAATATTAATCTGTAATATACTCAATTTGTCATAGAAACAGTTGATGTGATGGCTAACGACTTTCCTGTAATATATAGTTATATAATATATTCATGACAGTTTGCACTCGTAAGATAATTTTGAATAATAAAGTATAATTTTAAATATATAATTTCAAGGGCATTGTGGATGCACCTGTTACATTCCACTTTTGTGTTTTCCCACTGTATTCCTTTTAATTTTTTATAATTTATTTATACCTTGCCCTTTTTAAGTGTTGAATGTAGAATGTACAAATTTTATTGATATTAAAAATTATTATTGTAAGCGATATAACAGTTGTGTAAATCAGATGTCAATATTAATGATGTTTTAAAGTATATTTAATTTGTAATGTGTTAATGATGGTGTATTTTGTGTTTTTCATTCAATTAACTGTATTAACGTAAACCCGTTGTGTTCTTTTGTCATTCATTTTATTATGTCGAAATAATTTTCATTAAAATATCTTTTTGTACACCCTGAAAGTATTGTAATATGCACTTTCTAAGATAGTTCAATAATAATTGTGATGAAGTTAATATTGCTCAAATAGTGCCAAATTATATACATGCAATGAAATGGGCAGCTAGGTGAAACAAATAATATTTTACAATGAGGTAAATTATTGACAGAAATGTAAAATTCTCAATAAATAGTGTCATGTTATTACAATTCTGTGCAATAAAGAGAAATAATACCGATGTCAGTGTCATGGCTCAATAATCTGACAATAAAATTGATATTCTAAAGTTATTATCGTATAAACAATAAATTAATATAATATATATATGTAATGTGTCTTCACAATGTGCTAATATCCATATAGTAAAATTATAACTGATCGCTGTATATGTAATATTAGCTTTTGCCTGCGGCTTCGCTCGCGTTAAGAATTATTATTATTAATTATGGGGTGAAATTTATCAAAATCCTTTCTTAGAGGACGCCTACGTGATAGTACTTATATGTAAAATTTCAACCAGATCGGTTTAAAATTGACAAAGTTTCATACAAACTCTATTCTTAGATGCCTACGTCTTAACATCTACCTGCATGCCACATTTCAGCCCAATCCCTCCAGTGGTTTGGGCTGTGCGTTGATAGATCGTTATGTTAGGCATCTTTGAGTTTTATATATATTTATTTTTTATATTTATTTTGGATAAAATATTACTGGGGGCTTTGAGCAAAGAATATATTATAAAACAATGTTTTTTTAAGGTTTTTTCTTTTTTAGTTTAAATCAGATTTAAATGGAGTTTCTACTGATGTAATAGGCTGCTTGTTGGATGTCGGCTCACGAAGAAAAAAATATATGTGAAATAAAAAAATATATACGGCATTTATCTATACCGAAGTCTGGAATAAGTTGCCCGCGCCGGTGTTCCCGATTGATTACAATGTAAATTTCTTTAAGTCAAGAGTGAATATGCTTCTATTAAGTTAGTGCGCGTTACCATCGAAGACTTCATCGCCACTTACCATCTGGTGGCATCGTAGTCAAACGTTGACTTATATATAGTAAAAAAAGTCAAAGCCAAAATTTATTCATTAATGTAGATATTAATAATAATAATACACTTATGAACGTAAACATTTTTTTTAATCTGCTACGTCTGAGTAGAAGAAAGGGCAAAAGGAACTCCGCAGCACACTTTTTAATCTCGTATTGTATTGTAGCTTTTATCCGAAAATTGTGATTTGACTTGTCTTTTGATTGCATCAAGGGGTAGCTCACGTATTTTCTGAGGTTATTTATTTAAAAGTGTACACCGAGCCCCATAAAAGTTTGCACCTTGCCAAGACAGTTTCTCACAATAAAAGTGAGTAAACAACTTTATACTTTGAATAGATTTAACACAGATTATTAGCACATTGTGAACAAAATTACTAATAGTGTTTGTGATATACATATATGTATGTATTAACGCATACGTATTAAGAATAAATTTTCTCAAATTAAAATTTCTTTTGTTTTATTCCACGAATATTCTAAAGCGTATTCGCAATAAGACGCGCGCGGTCAATATTGGTTCAGATGTTAAATACGTGTTAATAACGTAACTGTATTAATACAACTTTTATTGGAGTATAGTACGGTAATTACAATCATAGTGATCGAGTCATATTCCATAGAGACCACTATGACATAGGAAGAATTATTCGATATAAAATCGAGTTCACTTTTGAGCTAGAAGATTGGATACAAAAGGATTATAGTTATATTTTTCTGTTATTGCATCATGAAGTCCATTTCATTGATTTTATGTTTGCTGGTAGTGAAAGTGAGTATTTTTTTGGTAGTATCAGTACTAAATAGTACAAGTGATCAAAGGATTTAGTTATTGAAGCAAATGCTACAAGTGCGTGTAATATTTTTTACATGATCAGAAAAATTTGGGTGTGTAGTGGTAGTATCTTGGAAAATGTGTCTTAACAAAAAAATAAATACCTCTTATATCTTATGATTGCACATTTATTGGATAACTAGCTTTTGCCCGCGTTGACGTGGTTGTGGATGGTGGTCAAATGCTGACCTATGCTATATGTGAATTACTTCTACCCTTTTTTTCGCGATAAAAAGTAGCCTATGTCCTTTCGTTTCTTATAGTGCCTAAATACAAAGTTTTGCTGTTATATCTTTAATAATGACGAATTTATATACAAACATTCATCCCCTCTTTTAACCGCTTCTGACCCAATTTTCGCAATTACAAGTAGCCTATGGTCTTTCTCAGGGTCTACTCTATCTCTGTACCAAATTTCATCAAAATCGGTTTAGTGGTTTAAGCGTGAAAGCGTAACAGACAGACAGACAGAGTTACTTTGATATTTATAGTATCAGCATTTATAATATTTATGTGTTAGCGTTCCAATTATTTTTAAACAATTTTTTAATATATTTTATTTTTATTTCATTAACCTTATAATCCAGTTGATTATATCACATAACAATGTATTCCATTAATAATTCTATTGGGTTACTTTAAAGCTATTTATTACTTTAAAGCGAAGTTTAATTCATTCGCACATTTCCGGTCAAGATTCTATATTTAATACTGAAAAAATATTTCTTTGGGCATCAATTAACGATTCACTAAGCACGAATCGGTCTTTGAATGTTTAAGAAAAAAATATTTTAAGTTACATTATAATTCTCAAATATGTTAATTTTATCGTTTCAGACAAAATCATCATATTTTGACGATTTTAAAGGAGCATTGATGTCAGTTGAAAGTTCCTGTGAAAATCTTTTAAATGATGTCGTTGCTGATGTGAAGTCTACTGTACATTGTACCATATTAGCAATGGAACAGGTGTTGGCAATGAATGGAGTTGGGCCTGAACCTGAGGCTAATAACGAATGTTACAGAGAAAGAGATAAAATTAACTTTGATATCGACGTTAGTAAAGATGATCGTAATACACATGATTCTCAGCCTGAAAATGTGGTTCAAGAAATACATTCCTCTATTTCTAAAATAAATACAACACTTAGTCATATTTTAGATAATACGGGTCACGAAAGGATCGAAAATCTAAAGAGAGAACTAACACATGAACACAATCGCTTGGCTGAAGTCGGTTTATTACTAAGGATTGAATTAGAGAAAGTATCACAGAGAATGAAAAGAGAATTTCCAGATATAGATCTTGGTTCCGATAAATCATCTTTAGATTCGGTTTGGAACAATATGAAAATATTGTACGAGGTAGAGAAAAATGATACAAACTCTTCTAAGGAAATAGGAGAAGTTTTGAATGAGGCCCTTGACGTGCTGCACATAAATACGACTAGCGGAATTAAATCAGATGAAGAAAAAATCAACGTGATAATGAAGGAACTTGAACAAGAGTCAAACATTAACAAAGATTCATCCACAATAGTCCACCATGAACTACCTCTATTGAAAGACGAACAATCTGCATTACAAAATAATTTAGAACTTGTAAAACCTATACCTGCAAATACTCTTACAAAAGTCCAACAAGAAGCTTTAAACAATGTCTCGGCTGTAGCTACGGATGCTTTCACTCATGTCCAAGATGTAGCTACAAATGTTTTGAACAAAGTGCACGATGTAGCTGAAAGTGCCTTAAGCAATGTCGAGAGTGTAGCTAAACAATTTAGTCATAGTGACAAAGCTTTGAAAGGAGTCGCCGAATACATAATGGATAAATCAAGTGATTTTGAAAACAGTAAGCCATCGAGCGAGACATCCCAAAGCACTAACAATCTTTCGAACACAATATTCCAACCTGAACAAACAGTATCGAAGGACGAACAATCTGTATTGCAAAATAATCTAGGAGCTGCAAAACTCATACCTGTAAATACTCCCATGGAAGTCCAACAAGCAGCTGCAAGCGCTTTAAGTGAGGTCCAAGATGTAGCTACAAATGCTTTAAACGATGTACAAAATGTAGCTAAAACTGCTTTGAGCAATGTTGAGGATGTAGCTAAAAAGGTTTTAGGTAATAGTGATACAGCTCTGGCAGATGTCGCGCATTACATAACGGATAAATCCAGTAGTTTTGTAAACAGTAAGTCATCGGGCGAAACACCCCAAACCACGAGTAAAGTAACAAATTCAAACAAAAACTTAGATCCTTTATCTCAATTTAATTTTGGTGCCAGCGACGGCATGGGCTTTTTTAAAGATGCCTTAAAATCACAGGATTTGTTGGACAATTTCTTTACGCAACACGCAAAAGATGGTTCTAGTGCTTTTGGGGACCCTAAACTATTTAATTCAAAATTTTGAAAATGACACAAATAAAATTTCATAATAAATACTGATAGTTTCGTAATGTCTGTTGTTTTTATTTAATTTCCGCTTGCTTACGTAGAGAAAAGCCACCTGTTGGAATATAATTAATCACTACCCGTCAACAAAAGGCATTATTTTTCCGCAAAGGACGTCACTGATCTAACGACTCGGCACCAGCTGTAGATTTATATTCCTTGTATTTTGCCCGATGGCAACAACACGTTTGTAACCATAGACGTAAAATTTTAATTTAATTAGTTTAAACCTTTTAATCAAAAAAGTAAGTTTTTTAGAAATAACAGTAATCTATTAGAAATAACAGGTTAAAAAAAGTGTAAGTTATGAATGAATACCATGAAAATATTATATTGATGGTATCTATTTGGCTATGTATACAAATTTTAGTTTAAAAGAACCCGTACAAATAAAAGGAAAGCGTGTGTCTTAGTGATAGTCAGATCAATTAAATAAAAGCGTGTTGTAAAGGATCCGAGCGAGGTGTCTTTTTTTGTATTTTATTATTTTTGACTTATTTATTATTTCTTGGTTATCGATCTCATGTGGACTTCTTCAAACCTTATCAAATAAAATTGCTGACCTAGCAGATTTTGTTGAAACCCAAATGTCAATTTTTGGAATCGGAATTCGGAAACGTGCCAAATTAAAGAGAAGAAAAGAAAAGAAGACTTTAACGTGACCCCTTATTTTACTACAAACGTTAATTTTAAAGTACTGGCATTCAATAATCACCACACTGAAATCCTTTTCAAGGTACAGAGGTTGCATTGATGGTAAAAAGATCTAAGCAGCGCCCTTAATAAAAACAATTACGTGTTTTAAATTTTTAATCAGAAAAAAATCTGCACATAATGATCCTTCGCTAGTGGCTCTACAACGTCGAGAAAATGTATAGCACTGGAAATTATCGCAAGAGTTCAGGAAAACTATTAAAGAATTAATAATTTTTTTACTGTCGGGTAAGTAGTCTGTATTTACAACTGGCTTGCTTTATCTGCAGACATTAGTTAATTTTTTGATTTTTTTTTTAAATACGCAATAAGTCAGCGTTTGACTACGAAACCACCTGATATTATAGCGACGTAATCTTTGATGATATAACGCGAACTTAAAAGATTGACTTGAAAACAGTTTAAGAATGAATGAAGTGACAGAGGTACCTATATCTATTACGTAAAAAAAAAAGAAATTTGAATTCCAGGATGGATATTAAGGATGATAAAGGTAAATATACAAACACACAAACTTCTATGTAATAACGATTTTATTAACAATATAAATAACTTACATACAAATTTATTCTCTACAATTGAGCTGCGCTACTCTACGGCGAGCAGTCCAACGTGCTTGTATTGTTATTATCTACATACATTATTATTCTCTTCAACCTAACACTAATCTATGCACCAATGCAATAGGTTGCTAGTTCGTACACTTCGTACTCCTTAATATAAATAACAAAGTAAATAAATGTCCTATAATATATTTGTATCAATGTTGAACGTACTTGGTTGATGCAAAAATTTTGGCATTAATTCGTTAGTGTGTCAATAAATATGAATATCTCAGATCAACTCACGAGGAGATCTGATTCCAAACTAAGCATTAGCTTGTACTATGGTGATCTGACAACCGATAAACATTCACATATATTTTTAACACATACTTAAATTGATATTTTTTATTACAAACGGACTCAGAGCAAACTTTCCTCTCATCGCAGAAAAGTTTGTTCTGTATAGGGATCGAATCCACGACCTCACGCTTACTAGTCAGATTCACTAACAACTAGACCAACAGGGCAGTTCTTAAAATCTCTCTACAAAGTATGTCAATGTTTCAAACTCCAGTTAAATTTAATATTGTCGCGTAGATTCAACTGTTAACGAATTTCGACGCGAGCTGTCAGAGCTACGTGGCTCTGTGGGAAATGGTCGGACTATCGAAGCGGAGGTTCATGGTTCTCTAAGTTTTATGTTGGATTTTTATAGTTTATAATTGTAACAGAAAGAAAATGTCTAGATTAATCTAGTCGAAACGAAACTAAAGGATAGAAAATGTTTAAGCGGAATAGATTAAAATTAAAACCACAAGATTTTCTAGAAATTTATAGGCGCAACGAAAATGCGCGTTCAGTTTTTTTTTACTTTTGCGACTGAAAGCGACTTTTGAACATTGCGCGAGTGTAAAAAAATATAAGTGCAGTGATATTTGTGCCTGTGGCTACTTCTGACATTTCTAAATAAAGAGACCATCTACACAAACCGGCCTTATTCCCTTCCTATCCCCAACCCACTGCCGTAACAATAATAATAAATAGGTCATTCAACCAACAGCTGTGAAATCCTCAACCAATAGCCAATATCTTCCAATATGTATCACTAATTCCCAAAATAGGATCCAACCTTCATTTCAGGAAACTTTCTCAGCCTTCGGTGTAACAGATTTATCTATTAAAATATTTAAAAATACAGAATTATGATGATAAATATAAAATTACACTTATAAAAATCTTTAACAGTCCTTGTATTTATGTGTATTACGTGTAAAAAGTACTCAATACATAATTTTTGCATCAACTATACAGTACAATCGCAAGGATACTTGTTCACATTAATACAAAAAGCATTAATTTATATTTTTTATTTATTTTTGTTATATTTGTACACAGGTATTTAAAACATTTTATTACATTTAATCATTTATATACCTTCAATTCCTGACCTATTCAACGGTTTAGTAAAATAATCAAACAATTCATTATTTACAATGATTTTACAGAGAAATGTTTTTACATCAGTTTAACAACTAAGTTATCATCAAAATTGATGAAATAAAATGTCACAATATACAAGTAAATGGTTATCAATGAACTGATCAGGATCACTCGATAGTTATGACGTTCCATAATACTTACTGCGGAAATTCAATAATTAGTGAATTTCCTGGACATTAGTTCACAAAATTGAGCAATTGTCACTTAAAAGTTAATCTTTATATTGTACTAACTATCTTATGGAGTTCAGAGTTCATTTCACAGGATTCATACAAAATAAATATGGATTATAATTATAGATAGGATGTGGTGCAGTTTTGGGTGATTTTTAGAAATTATTATAACGTGGATAAGTACGAATATCTCCAATTACTTAAGGGTTTACGAATTAGTGACTTGGCACATTAGTATATTGTAAATTAATAATAATTAAAAATGTATATTTATTTTATAACATTCTAAAAAAAATTTGTAATCATTTGAAATTTAAAATTAAGTTATTTTTTTATTTTAATACTACTGACTGCGAGAGCAGGCAATAATATTTTGTGTAGTGTCTCTCTGTTACCGAATTTAACAATGCGAATTACTTTTTAAAAATACTTCACCGTAAACATAAAATTTCACAATTTCAATCTACGTATGTAGCTCGCAAGGCTTATCCATATTAGTATAATATTTGCAATAATGAATCCCAAACTGCACTACTTTTTCCTATCTATGAGTAAGATATACTTAAATTCAGAATTAGACCACCTAAGACCAAGTACATATGCTCTGAGATTCGAGCATGTAAATAAACTTCAAAGTAGGTACATGTTCTATTCTACGATTATAAAGATATATTTTATAGAATTTTATAGAAGTACGAAGAAGAAATGAGTATCTAGACGAAGATCCTAGTTAAAGTTAAGAAGATAATTCATTTTATACCTACTAAGAAAGTTATTTTATTCGATGTGTACATCAATAAAATTAACCCAAGAATGATTAAGACTAATTAAAAAAATAAGTGTTTATTACAAAATGAGACTTGTTGTAGAGAAAAGTAACAATTTTGGTATTTCCATTACCTTTTATTATCTTTGGACATAATGTGACAAAATCTATAAGATATTAAATATTATAAAAATGAACAGAACAATACTGTAGCTAAAGACATGACTTCTATTCTATTACCTAGTTAAATGTCTACAATAACAGTAGTTTTGAACACAGACAGGATTGTTTTGGTGGTGTTTCGCTTCTTGCAGGTTTTTATTAGGTACCTATATCCTTATAATAAACGTACCTACTTAATATGAAATTGTGCGGCTCCGGTAATGTAGAGTCACAATTTCTATTGTGATATTTAAACCAATCAAGTAATAAAATAAATGTACTAACACAAATTAATTTTACTAATATTTATTATATACATTTTACACAAATGAATTGAGATTTATCTGTTGCAACCTATTAGACGCCGCTACTTCTGGCAAAACGTTAGATCAATCGGCCTTATTTTACCTCGCACGATGCAGGTACTAATATTTTAGACTTATGGTACAATTGGACGTAGTTAAGCGAATATGATCCAATCCACATCCAACTCAAAAGTTATTTCGTTGCAACGAAACGATTGTGAACTGATCAATTAAAATATTAAAGTAAAAACTATAATAAAAACTAAATAATATCGTTTTCCATTCGAATCTTTTTAACTGAGTAAAAAGATGATAAAAACTATATACTATAGTTTTTCACTTGCATCTTTTTAACTGATATATAGTATTGGTGTTTACAATCGTTTCGTTGCAATGAAATCACTTTTGACTTTGATTTGAATTAGATCCTTTTCGCTTGATTGTGTCCAATTATGAATCCATCAATTTCAACCCCACAGATTGTTTCCTCTTGACTGAACGTTGCAGTAAGAATACAAATTAAGATTTTTGTTTTTTTTTTAAATAGGCGTCTAGCGGAATATGTATCTTTGACGTTTGTTTTCACTTCAAAATTTTATAGCAAAATTTTTCAAATTATAATAGAAGTTGCAAGGGTGATAAGAAGAAGAAGAGAAAGGTTATTGACGTCTAGGTACGTTTAATTTAAATATTTCGTGGAATAGAACACGTCGAAGACCAGAATAGAGCACAATTCTCGGGTTCGAGTTGCAAAGACAGTTGGCCTTATACATAGTTCCAAATTATAAAATATAAAAACAATATATTTATAGTATAATACATACAAATATCGGTTAAAGTAACGTTTTTTCTATGTTATCATAGAAAACGAAACTATATTCAGGAAAGCCCTTAAAATTTCTGTTTAAAGTCCTAGTTCTTATCCTGTCTTAGTTTAGTAACTGCGCTAATAGATGGCGCTGTATTCTATAGCGAAGTATAACAGTGTTAAGAGTTGGTAGGTAATTAGCTGATGTCTAATCCTTTACTGACAGGATAAGTGCCCCTTATAATTTTGAGTAAGTAATTGGTATTTTATCAGCCTTTAGACAAAAACTCTTTTACATCAGAAATGGCAGTATTGTGATGTCTATTAATTATACTTAATATCTTAACGAACTGATTTAAAAATTTACATTATTTGTGTTCCGTTATAAAACTTAGTGTAGTAGTTTTTCTTTCATTTAACAGTTATTTTGAATTGAGATTGGAATGACTGTTGTATTTTTTAATTTATTTCATTATTTATTTTTTTATTTGATTTCAGTTCAGTTTTATACGTCACAGTATGGAAATTAGTGATACGTACGACGTGCGACTTACAAATTCCGATCTCGTATACCACTCAAACAAGCACGCGTCAACCACGACTGTTCTAAATCCGGTGAAAACATTAAAAACTTACAAAATATTCGTAATATTATTAAATACAAACATATTGCAGTCAAGTGAACTCCATTAAGTTCGTTTTTTTATCAATAAACACCGAGGCGTGAGTTTTTCTCTCAATATCTGAACATGGTTTTGAGACAAATACTTTTTCAGTTATTGTTTACGCCAGACGCTAATTTAAAAATGTATGAGAATGACGTTTATTACGGAAAAACAGACGCCGGTTTTTTTCGCGCCAAATGTCATTCATTTTGGCGTAAACGATAATTGAAAGTGTTTATCTCAAGGCCACAATAGCAAACTTTCTTTTCTTATGGTTTGAAAACCAGTTCTTTCTTGGCTGACAACTGGCTTACATCGGTTTATTTAATGTTCCTAGTTGAGCAACGCTGATTTATCGTCATATGGCTCGACAACTCATATGTACGGTAGTTTCTTTACAAAAATTCCACCCTTATCACATCACGCCTTCGTTCCATTTAAAATTTGCTGTTTTTTATAAATCTATGAAGTTAACGGGCCAGCTGGTGGAAAGTCGTCTATAGTTGATACATCACCCTCTGTTACATTGTATCTATTTCCCATGTGTGTGTCATATGTTTCGATCTATGCTTACCAATCCTAGATCCAGGGTTGTCAGTAATGATGTAAAATGTACGTGGCAACGTTACGAAGGTGGCGGACACCTGACCAAGGAGGAGGTGGCTATTTGATTGAACTGCTTATCAATGGGCATGCGGTCGTCGTATAGGGTAGGAGCCTGGAGAATGATCCCTGCAGTACCCACTAGTACTGCTAGTGTAAATATCCAGAGAAACAGACGGTCGAGCACCATGGCTACATACTTCCAATCTTCTTTAACCTGTAATTGTAATATTCGAGTACAGAATCTCTGTTGGATTACTTTAATTAAATTAAATACACACAAACATGTACGTACACAGTCACATATACAAACTTACATTCACAACACAGACGAACGCACGTATACATACACTGGCATCTAAAATTACACACACACTCACGCTTCACATACACTGATACTAAGTAAGTAAGTTAAATTCTATGGCCATCAATTTCATACTACGCATGTAGTACGCAACACATTAGTGTTGTACTGTATGTACATATTTCTTCCCATGTCTTAAAATCGTCATTAAATCAGTCTTTTTTTGAATACGCTTTATTTCAATAATATTACTTCTCGATTACAATCTAATTGATATGACATGCTGATTGACGTGATGATTCGATATGACAAGTATTTTACTGTCAAATAAATGTGTACGTACCAGGAATCAAATCTGAATAGTTTACAAACCAGACTTCTGGGCCGTAAGACACAATTAATAATAATAAATATCTTTGAACCACTCACACACGGCCATCTGACCCCAGACTAAGCATTAGCTTGTACTATGGCGATCTGACAACTGATAAACATATATAATACTGTTATTTTTAAATATACTTGTGGGAATGGCAGATTAGACGACGAATGTAATGAAATAAAATGGAAAACAAGAGAAAAATGACAGAGAGAAGAAGAAAGATGAACGACCAATATGACGTGGATGAGAAAAGAATAAAAAGAAGATTATAGTTGTATCCGTCGTAGAACAAACATTCAAGTTAATTACCAACAAAATTATTATGGGTGGGGATCGAACCCGCGACCTCCGGCATACCTGCACATCACTAGACCAGGCTAGACATTAAGTAGCAAACCTTAGTAGAATCCTCGAGCATCCTGGTGTGTTCAGCGATGAACCTAACACAGAAGCAGGTGCGGTGGACCTCGGGTGGGCAGGCGGAGTGACTGAAGCCGGGCGGCGGATCAGGGACAGGGCTCAGCGCCTCCTCTTCCGAGGCTGGTAGGGCTCCGCCCTCGCTCGACCCGTGCACCACGCAAGACCCGCCGAAACGATTACTATCGCCCAACCTTTACAAAATATATATTTTTATAACAAAAATTACAAATTATACTTGTAATACGATTTCAGTTTTTATAACGAGAATTTATAGGATGGCAGACATGCTGGCGGTAGAGAAAACCGCATTCAATTCGGACCAGTTACAGAGACTAGTAAAGTAGTTACAGAAAATCAAATTAAAACACAAACAGACCAAAATTCCTATGAATCATTATTGTGGTTAGTACATACCGATCTAAAGATCTAATACTAAAGTAGTACAGATTTATTATATAACAAGAAATTGCCCTCGCTTCGCTTTGGAAGAATGGTTATCCAGTAATTTCAGAGTTGCCATAAAAATTTTAACCATTGTCCCACGGGAACAAAGCATTTCTCTGAGATAAAATGTATCTGCGGGAAAAAAGCCATTACCTGGGATAAAGCCTATCCCAAAACCATTCTCGGGTTTTAAACTTCGATT
>DWJZ01006482.1:0-12996 GCA_018249125.1 Asbolis capucinus
CCGAACTAAGAACAACTGCTTTACGAGCCCTCCACAGCACAGAATCGCTCAAAAATAATTTGTCACTAAAAATGATCCACTTTTTATGACTGCCCCGAGTTGTTTAACTTGGCGAAGTTATAGATTCTGTTAAGTGTATTCTATGTCTGGGTTATGGCGTTCAACTACATAGTTTAACAATTTTTTTTTTAATAAACAAATAATTATTGAAGTCCATAGCCCTGCGGCTTATTTCGATTCTAAGCGATCGAAAAAGTTAAGCGCGCGGTCGATAGGAGGAATTGTGACTAGTGGCAAAAAAATCTTGAACACTTCCGTACTTTGGAGGGCACGTTAAGCCGTCAGCCTGGTTGTTGCTGTTGGATAGCAAACGCTAAGCCATGTCGCAGCAGGCGGCATAAAAACTTTCAACACCTGTGTTGGCCACTGACCCCTCCACCGATCCGCAGTGGAGTAGCGCGGTGGAGAATGCTCTAAGCCTCCTCAGTATGAGGTGAAACCCGTTAAACCCATCTATTCCCTAAACGACCTTCAAGGTGAAATCTTTTCCATTAATTTCCTGCAATAAGACGCTATTATTAGATTAGAATATGTAACCAAGAAAATTCCTGTCTATGATAAGGTTGCCGGTGTTTGCCAAAGTCTTTACGGTACCTACATCTATCAATTACCACTATCAACTAGTCATTATCAGCTAATAGATGTAACCTTGACTATATTAGCGAAATATGGCAAAGTACAGACTTCCTTGAAATCATTTCCAAAAAGAAAAGAATCTGCTCTGTAAATATTTACTTAGAAATTTATCTTACATATCTCTTATGTCATTTTGTATCTTTAGACAGGTCTCTGGGCTTGTTTATTGTTATTATTAATGTCTTGTATTGTTCATAGATAGTCTCGTCATCTTAACGTAAAATTCAAACCTTTTCGGTCCATATTTGGATGAGCAATGGATTTTTTATCACTTAATACATTGTTATTATAAGTGCTAAAATAACGTTCGTCGCTTGCGGTTTCGGATAAGTAGAAAGGATTGTTATTAATTTACAAAATTGACTAACTATAAAAAAAATGGGAGGAACGATTTGTAAATATAACAATGGTGTTTCTTGATGTGCAAATCACAAATTCCTACACCTAATTATATGAAAGTAAAAAAAAATCTCATACGGATTTCAATCGTATCAATTTTCCGCGGATGTTTATATCACACTAATAGTATATATCATAATAAGCCATTGCCGATTGCATCTACCGTCAATTTGGTGGTAATATCTACAATCATCTTGATAGCATCAACAATCAGCCAAGGCTGATAGAATCTACTATCACCAAATGCAGTTGTTCATCTAGCTTCTTCATGACTTAATTCATTATGTTCACCTTAAATTGAACAACTTAGGTCAGTGTTATGGCATTCTGTTAAGGACTAGTAAGCTGAGAGTAGCCCGTGGCAGTCAGATGAACTTACACCTAATCAGCTGACCTGTCCCTTGCAGGAGACTGTTATCAGTCAGCGTCATTGATTAAAACTTGATGACAACACATAAGTTGTTGGTTAAAAGTAGAAAACATACAAAGCTGACTGAAAAGCTGAAAAACTATATTTAACAAATATGTATCTGAGCCTTCACTCATGGTATTGTGCTAAGACAACTGACAAACATATATGCATTTTAATATATTGCTGCGTTTTGACGTTTTGTGTTGATTCATTGTGATGTAATAAAACTATCACTACAGGCCATAGCCTGATTCAGACACAGATAACAATGCCTATTAGGTACATAGACACAGAACATTGGATACAAACTAACAAGTTGAAAATTAGGTCTGTGAAGTGAGACCCATATTGATATAGAATTTAATCATCTTTCCAACAAAAGGCACGATTTACTGGATGATTTATTGCATTGATGAGATTGTGCATTATATAAAGACTTGACCTATGAACTATGAACATTGGTCTATGTTACATAAAAGTTTGTGATGCAATCTTTGGGTTACCTAGTGATTTGAAAAGAGTATGTAGGTGCTAAATAAGGGAGGAGCACACACGTAGGCCGGGTTTTTTTTCTTTAAGTCATAAGATTATGTAATGAAAAAAAAAATTTAAAGAGCTTCAACCAATTATTTAAATTTGTAGTTCTAAAGTGGAAGCAATTGTGTACTTCCATTATTAAAAAGAAATATATTACTATTCAATTAATTATTATTGTAAAAACCGCAACAGACAGATATTACATAATTTAAGAAGAATGTATGAATATTGTGTACGTTTTCTTCTGACTTTCATTAAGAGAGCTTGATGTTCCTATGATGAAATAAAATCTTTTTACTTTGAAATAGGGCATACTTAATACCTAGTGGCAATCTCAGCAGTCTAGTGGTGATAGTAATAGTTTGGGGCAGATGACAAAATATTAAACTGTGGTTAACCCACAAAGAAAATTGTAAAATAAATAGCATTATCCATGATCCTTTATGTAAAAAAAACTTTAAAAGTATGTCACTACTCTATAATTAATGTTTGTGTAACAATATAATAAATACGTACACAAGTATATGTATGTGTAGTAATGTTATTCTGCTATTTCACAGTACTTCCCCTATCTATGTTAATAAAAATGTATACACTATCATATACAAGATGTATTATAACATATCTGAATGAGTCACCTACATATAGAACAACTTGAAAAATGCAGGTTCTCAATTTCTGTGGTATTATCATATGTTATGTCAGAACTTCTTACAGAGTTGACCAATATTGATAATTCTTTTTTTGATCGAAAGCTGGTGCTTGACAAGAGTTCCCACTTTATTTTGAGCAACATGTAAAAAATATTTTTTTAAGGTATACTTTATAATGCATGATTGATTGGCTACAACTATGTTGGCAATGATCTCCTCATTGTATTACTTGTCAAAGTCATTTGAAACCTTCTTTTTTTAAATGATAAAAAAGATTATAACAAGTCTTACATTTATTGCAACCATCATGTTAACTACAACTTTACATTGTATATGGTGCTTTACTAGTTAGAACATCATTAAGAAATATTTTATCCGTGAACTTTAAGCAATCCATTAACTTTATGCACATTTATGCAAAATTTATACATTAATATATCAATGCCATCATCACATTTATAAGTGATAATTGGTTCAGTTATTTAGGTATCCTAGATAGAAATATATGTTAAAAACAGATATTACATATATTTTAATGATTATTTAGAGTTATAATGTTTTCCCATCTGGTAACCAGAACCCAAAACTTTAAATTAACAGGTAGCAATAACATATTTTTAAATGATTCATACCTACCTATTTGGAGTGAATGTTCAAGCAAGCCTAGAGTTATTATAAATAACTCTATACATAAGTATGAGTCACTACTTATCCTGAAATAACAATAGATACATACTAGGCAATTTAATATAATGTCAGCTACATAACAGAACATACCAATATTATTTACATTACTTATTTAGGATTCTTCAGTTAAATAAAAAAATAAATGAGATAATAAAACAAAGGATAGCATTCGAGGAAAAATTTGCTTTGGTATGTATGTATAATTATGACTATGTAATTAGATTAGTAAGTACACATTACTAATATAAGGTAAGTAGACATTACTAATGAGAAAATTCCAAGGATGTTCTAGCTGCAAAAACAGATAGAAACTAGACAAAAATAAATAATAAATATGGCTCCAATTTGAACTGTAGCATCTGACTGAGATATTTTATAATAATTATATGAAAATAGATGCATACTTTACATATTTATGCGCTGAAATTCATTTAAATACAGTTGCGAGATGTATTCATAGAAAAATATATAATTCTTACATCGTCCGGTGGGAAGTCATAACATTCTGCTATCTTCTGATAAAGCTCCTTCACGTTGGAAAATCCTGAAATTAAGCCAAGGGGGCTGCCTTGTGCTTGTTGGCAGTGAAAAACCAATTGTGATTTCGGAGGTCCGTTGTTGTTATCAACACCGTTAGTCTGATGACTGTAATCCTCAGCTGGTGGAGGTGCAATAGGAGGCGCAGTATATTTCGGCCCTTTCTTCTTAAATAGCGACATTATTATTTAACAACACTAACAGTTATCACATAACCGGGCTTCTACAGCGAAGCCACACTCATTATCTGCACGGGCACTGTGTAATTTTAATCACCAGTATCACCACACTATAGTTAAGAACGAAAACTTTATGTACCTATCGTGGCGTCATTGTTCATGATAAGTTATCGCACGATGCTGATATTGGATAAGATTAACTATGTATGTAGTTCAAAGTATAAATTTATTCTCCGCGTCGAGATAAATTTCACCACACGACTACACCAGACACGAACTGTAAAGCAAAATAACTGATCTGACAGTACTAAACTGCACTGACGTCTCAATTGAATTGATGTTTGACAAACTGGATTTGACTCATGAGTTTGTCATCGTTTGAGAGCATCACAGGTTATTATTCAGATGTGCTGCCACAGAGTATATGAAGGTGATTTAATATCACAGTTGGTTGACTATTAAAAAAACCTTAATACACAATGTCATGAGGCAATAAATTGTGAGGGCTAGGATTTTCTACTTTTGGACAATCAACCATTAATTCTTTGTTAAATAATTCTCGCCTCGGCCGAACCTCATTTCGCAGACAGGGATATGTACTGCCAGTTTAATAATGGTAGTTCGTTAAAAATTGGGTAACAAGGCTGTCAATCAAGAAAAACATTCAAGGAAATTCCTTAACTAGACCCAAATATTACTAGGAGAAACGAGTAATATCAACATTCCCTCTTTAGACGCTATCATTTCCGTATATTATAAAGTACTTTGTGGGCCAGCTACACAATGATAAATAATTTTGGCAATGCTCGGACTGATTAGTTTTCATTTCACTTTTCTTAAATGGTGTTTTGAACAATCTGAAGTTATATGAATTTTCTAAAACTAGATATAAACTAAAACAAAGCATATGATTGTATTTTTTTAATTAATCATAAATCTACGAGGAGGCTACAGCTTTCTTGGGTGTAGGTTTTCCTTCTTTGAATCCGTTACGGAAACGCCTCCTTACAATCTTCAGATGACGCATGCGACCGGTGCCAGTAGTCTTCCTGCGCTTAGCTTTCACGGACCAGTGGTCTGTAATAAACAAAAGATAACATTTCAGTTTTGAAAAGTGTAATGTTTAAAAATACACCTAAATGATAAATTTATACTTCCGCACTTGTATTCCCTCCATCAAAAGTGGCAGGGACAACAAAAATAGCACATATTTACAAATACTCTCTATAACTTTAGAACTGCCTACAAACCATTTGTTTTTATATACACATATTTATTGTAATATAACTACAGCTGAACCAATGTCTTTTTTGGATATTTATTATCAAAACATGACAACAGATACTGACATGATGATCAATTAAAAAATATTTTTTACTGTAAAGAACTGAATAATAAGTATGTTAGGAAAACATAATATGTGAAAAAATATTTTTTACTATAAAGAACTGAAAAAAAAGTATGTTAGGAAAACATAATATGTGAAAAAAATATTTTTTAATTTACACATATTATCACATCCCAAATTATATTCCTACACATACAAGGAAACATATATAGAATAATGTCCCCTCAATCACCGTAGGTACATAAATATATTCACTTACATTTTGATTTTCAAGAACAAGAAATCATTTTATCGCAACTAGGTATTTTATAAATAATACTTTGTTGTCAATGAATTTAAATTTGTGGTATGTCAATTGATAATTGTAATAATGCTACGATGATGTTATAATTTTCACAATTTAATTAGAGATCTGTGCAAATTTTTGTTCAAATCTATTCAGTAATTTTGTAATGTAACATCCATCCATACTCACATACCTTCACATTAATAGTATTTTCAGAATATGGCATTAGTAAACATGTTTTTAAGGTTTTATCTATACAATAACAATAAGTTTGGCACCAGGTGGGTACAATACTATATAGGTGCAGACTTACTATAATAGTAAAGATTTTATGAATAATTAAAGATAATAATACTGCATGATTTACGAAAATAATCGCAGCTATTAAATTCTTCTATTTCATTCATAACCAATTCACAACATAAACAGACAGTTCATATAGGTTATGAATGTTTCGAAAACATGGAATAATGTAAATTATAAATACATACATGAACGTAACTTTGCTGCAGGATATCCACATTGAGCACACTTAGATTTTTGAATATGGTACGACGATCTTCCACACCTCCTGCATAGTGTATGGGTCTTATTTCGGCGTTTACCAAAGCTCGACGTACCTTTCGTCTGAAATATTAATAAAACTTCCACTTACATCCCGAAAATAATAATATTTTCACTCAGTATATTGGATAAACTTTCACATAAAATACGGTTTCTATAACTTATTGAGTAATAACAAAAGATTAAATACGATAAAATAGAACAAACTTTATATACACACCATTTTGTCGGAATTCGACAACCAAAGGAAGTGCAAAGAGAAGTGTCAAATCAAAAGTTTCAGTCATTTGACACAATGACAGAATAATGAAAAGTGCCTCTCGACATTGACATCTGCTGCACTTACACATTCGTAAAATGAGACATTTGTTAGAATGTGTAAGTGCAACGAAAACATTGAATTTTAATGATAGTTGATGATATCAAAACGTAATTTTAGAGGTGAATAGTACTCGCTAAAATCCATACTTAGTCTTGCGTATGCATCTTTAGGCGTAATCAAAGTATGTACTTTTCGAGTCCGTACCGTAATTCCGTACTGCGTGTACTTAATAGGGTTCGGTGTGTATACTTTGTGTGAGGGGTCCGCTATATAATTACTTTCCAACTATATCCAGAATTTTTCAAATTTTGATTATTATTTATTGAATTTTAATTGATATTAATACTTTTTATCGAAGAACATAATTAACATTATTTATAATAGAAACATACCAATATGATTAGATTCGTGAAATTACTCATAAAGTGTAAGTAAGTTATTTATTGAATTACATTCAGATTTTTTTTATATATGTTAAAATGCATACTTTTGTTTTTGTTTGTTTTGTTTTAATTTTTGAAGTGATATTTTATTTAAACAGTAACTTGTATAGCTAACTTGTATAGGGTATAAAAGCAAGTTCTATCGCCAACAGATACGTGTGCCGTTTTCCCAGTTGAATCACACAGACTGTTTGCGCCATCTAGAGGAACACGCCTGTATCATTTATTAAACCACCAAATCCGCATAATATTGATGATTTCTTTGGTGTCAAATTTGTTCGTCCCGCGGCGTCAATTTTTTACGAGAATGATTATAATTACGGAACCTAAATCGGTCAATACAGATAAAATTAACTAAAATGATTTTCCATTCAGTAGGTACATATAATTCATATTTTTGGGTGCACAAAATTCTAGACTACTGGTAGCACTAAATCAAGATTATATATTCGTTTAATTGAATATATCGTTTTATTTGTCGAATCAAAACATACTTAACATAATCCTACGTTACCTCTAACACACAAAGAACTCTCATAAAGAGCTTAAAATGTAAAATGGTAGTTTATTTATCCGTCAAAAGATACGTCCAATATCTTCCTCTTATTGTTACTTTCACACCTCAGATCACTATTAAACACCATTACATTTTCATAACAAAATGTTGAACACAAGTTATAGCTCTAATTATTTGCCAGTTAATGTAAACAAACATGAGTTATATACAAAAATAAATACGAAGACCTCGATCACATGACGTTAGTTTGGCAAAGTTTAACTTTGCCAAAGTAGTAAAAACCGGCACGCATAGCGAGACACAAGATGTCATCGTTCTGTCTCCCTTCTTTATACAGCAGCCGCATAAACCGTTTCTTATAATATCATAATATAATCGCCCAAGCTCTTTCTTTTATGAGTGGATAAAATGCTATCAATTAGTCTATAGTTTTCTCTGTTTACGATTTTTACCATAGACATAGTAACAAAAGTTACTACGTCTATGATTTTTATATTGTTCATGGATGAAATAATAAAGTCAGTAGGTAGTAATTTTGTATTTCAAAAAGGAATTGTTCGATGCGTTTCTATAGATATCTAATAAGGCATATATATAAAAAAAAGTGTATATACTGTGAATTTTAAAGATGTTATTGTTGTACAAACTGAGCATGTTAATTTTATTCTTTCATCTCATTCAATGTGATTCCCAAATTGGGCCAGATCCCTGGGATCTGGAAGTTAACGATAAGATAAATCAAGTTCAGAAAGAACGAGACATTCCACATGATCTAAGAGCTATTCCTGCAACCAAAACTAATTTAAGAAGTACTGCCGGTGCTGCCGACTGGTTTTATAAAAGAATGTTAGCTATTATATTAAAAGGTGGAAAAGTCAAGGTACAATTTTGTTTATCTTCTGTGTTGAAACTAACACTGGTCTCTGAACTATAAGGGTGCCATTAATGAACATGTGTACCTCTGACTCTCTGACTGAGGGCCTGGAGCGTAATACGCCACGCGACTCGTATACAGATTGGTATATACAAAATTAATGAACTAAACCTTTAAAACTAATCATTAAAGAAAATTTTCAATGTTAACTTGAATAGAAATTGCTGCCACGTTTTATTTATTGAACAAAAATAACAATTTCAGAATAATGAAGATGGAACAGTTGATGTGTCTTTACAAATGCAATTTAGCAAGGAAAGATGGTTGCTATTAGATGGATACACAGCAATAAACTTTGCACTAACAGAAGATATGATCCGACGCTCCATGGGATACATAGAAGAGGCAATATATAAACCAACAATCATAGAAACAGCAGCCGTGGCGTGGACTGAATATATTCAATTGTATTTGGTTGAATATAAGGTAAAATATTTGTATACATTTATCGACTCCATTGTATCAGCTGATAAAGACTGTAAATGATATGTGAATGGAGATATATGTTTTACAAGTTGTTAGTTTACCTCACAAAATTGGTTTCCCAAGTTGTATGGACTGGAGTGGCTACAAGCCATTTATGGGCCACAGCTGAACTCGGGTAACTCCACTTACGAAACCTATTGTATACTTCCCCACATTGCTCTAATGCTGATTTGTGGCAGTGTTGAAAGTGTTTAGGTCTTAGAATTAACAATTGCTATTTAACAATAACAATCAGGATCAACAACTTTATGTGCCCTCCAGAGCAAGTGTTCATGAAAATTTTGCCACTATTGGTCCCTTATACTCCCGCTTAAAATGACTGCTGTAGTCTAACTTTTCCGATCACTTATGATTCATATGATGCGGTTTGCCTCGATGTTTATTATATGTACTGCAAAGGATTGGAATAACTGGCCTGTGTTGGTGTTCCTGCACACATGTGACGTTGGAGTTTTCAAAAGATGAATGAATAGGCATTTACTAAGTTAGTGTGCCCATCAACTTAGACATCATTGTCACTCTCCATCAGGTGGGATTGATGTCGACCATTAACTTATTTTATATAAAAAAAGCAATTGTGAATGTTTCTTTGAATGGAGAATACAACATAATTTTGTGTTATTACTTGGCATCATCATGTTTGTACCAACATGAAATAACATTGAATGTGTCATTATTTTATTAATTGTTTTTTTTTTAGGTATACATAACATGGACATTTGGAATATTGGCTTGTTTACTGGCTGCTCTGTGGCTCTGGAATCATATGTCCCATACACATATATACATTTTACTATTTGTTTCATTGTATCTTTATGAAGTGTTTACATCCTATAAGGTATGTGTACTTAATATTAAAAGATTAGTTTACAACATCATACAGATGCAGAAGTATGATTAACTCAAATATTCAGATTATACCATATACTGCTTGACTACAAACCCACCTGGTGGTAAGTGGCGATGTAGTTGTAGATGGCAAAACACTATTTACTGTATTACAATTTACTGTAGTGATTCTGGTAATATTCAACAGTTAACGGATTACATTAAAAGATTGTTTGATGTAAACAAAGCATAAATTAAAAGTGTAAATTATGAGAAATAGTTTGATATGCTTTTATCGACAATTAAATACCATTGCGATGATTTAATTTTCAATCAATATAACAGTGAAGGTAAACATCACAAGGAAACCTGCATGCTGGGGAGTATGCAACACTCAAAAATCTGCACTTGGCCTGCGTGGTGGTCTTTACCTTCTCATTCAGAGAATTTACCCTTGATCAATAGTAGGCCGTGATTGGGTTGAGATGAAGATAATAAATATCATTGATTGCAGAATTCTAAATTCAAAATAAAAGAAAAAATATTCAGAAATTTTCCTCTATTTTTAGGAAGCCGAGAAAGAGGATCTTCAGAGATTTCTATCTGCTGTGAATCAATGCAAATGGTATTTTTGGTCGTCAGATTGCAATGTGCCCCCTCCAGATCCACTTTTATTCATAAAATATATGAATCCGTTAAAAATTGGTCTGAGAATGTTCACCACTGTTATAACAGAACCAATGATATGTATTAATGAAGCAGCGAAAGTTTTAATTCATGGAATTACAGGTGAGGGTTTTGAATAAAATACATTTTCAATGGTAAATGTAGCAGTATATGTGTAGCCTATTTCATTTTATTAGGAATTATTTTATAAGGATGATACAAAGTACACAAAATTTTAAAATAACTTAAGGTAGCTTAGGTTCAAATTGTGTACCTAAACTGAAATAAAAAAATATATATATTCATTTTATTTTATTTAAAATATTTGTTATTTTATATTATTTCAGATAGCCTGTGGTTCCCGTTGGATAAAATAATCTACGGTATACTAATTTTAAATTTCAATATGCTATGCGTATTGTTTTTAATTATGATTGTATTTAATTACCTTCTAAATATTCCAATCAACTTTAGTTATCTCGGTTTTTTCAACATTGGCCTGAAGCAGCGTCACAGAAACTTGCATACTAATACTGAAACGTCACAAGAATCTGGTGATAGGATAAGTGGAGACACGTTAAATAGACTCTTGGACGTATGCTCTCGGGCTTTGAGTACAGCACAAAGGACACAAACCACACAAAATAATAATATGTCATCATTGACGAATTCTACGTGCAGATTGCGACGATCAGCCAGCACTGGTCGTCTGCCGAACAACAACGATCATTTTGAGCAGTTACAAATCGAAAATTCGAGAAGAGAAAAGAAAAATAAAAAATCAAAACATAATGGCGGTGGTGATTTTAATCGATAGGCCAGTTAAAAATCTAATTTTATTTTGTTCACGCACAACGTAAAACGAATAAATTTAAGGAGCTTAACATATAAAATAATTTTCGCATCTAACGCACGTTCCCTAACATAATCCCCATGCTGAGGCAGTTTGATACAAAGATCAAAATGACAAAAAAACCCTTTTTTAAAATGTTTACTTCATCTACATAAAGTCAGAATCTTAATTAATTTCTGTTAGAAATTGAATATGTCTACTTTGTGATTTGTTTTAAGAAAGAAAGAAAGAAACATTTGTTTCGGCGCTAAACTTTATACATGTTACGAGAATAAAAATAGACAACGACATGTAAAAAGCATTAGCGCCGAAAAAGGACCACACAGCTTGAAAGCCACGACCCATAACTACTGGTTTTCAGTGTGGTCCCTTTTTCTTTCCGGCGTAGTTCGAACAAGTTAAATCTAGCATGAATTTTACTCATAGACTTAGTTTAAATTAACGCAAAATATAATAAGTAGGTACCTACGTCTACGGTTTTACTAGCGATCTAATTCACATTCCAATGTACTTAGTACTAATCGTATAGTTTTTGCTTTATCTGGTATTTGTTATCTCAACTAAAGAACAAAAGATTCTTGGTATCATATACGAAGAATAAAACACAATAAAAAAAATCTCGAAACTAGTCTATAATTGAGCGGTGATAGCCTACTGGTTAAAAATCTGGCCTTCTACTCGGGGGGTCCGGGTTCGAATGCCAGGGCATGCATTTCTGACTTTTCAGAAGCGTTTTAAGCGTTTAAATTTCCCTCGCTATAACGGTGTGGGAAAACCGGGGAGTTTTTAAAGGTATGTGAAGTCTGCCAATCCCAGCTTGGTGGACTATGGCCTTAACCTTCTCATTCAGAGAAGAGACTCAATAGTGGGCCGTGATGGGTGAAGGTGGTGGTCTATAATTTGTTCATTTTATTACTGAGTACTAAATACTACTTGTATTGTATATATGTCTACTTACCTAAATATATATGTTGTATTAATCAGTTCAAACAACCAACCTTCTAGTAGCTAAATGGGTGTTATGAAATTGCTCATATAATGTTATTGTAAAATTATGAAAATGAAAAAGGTGTGTGTTATCTACATAATCGTGAGTACTCATTATGTAAACTGTGGAATTTATTCTTATATTTTATTACGTAACAAGTCAAACTGGAATGTTTTGTGAAGTGCATTAGTCCCTATATTCTGTGATATTAATAATAATAATTAAGTTTTTTTTGTATTGTCTAATATTAAGCATTTCTTAAAGGTGGCCATTTTATTACCATAATAAGTTATCGCTAAATACATGTATTAATATTAATTATTGTTTTATTTTTCTACGCAGTGCCAGCCATTATGATTTAGATAGGCATAGTAGAAAGTATGAAAAATGTGGTCGACTACCTGAGTAAATTTGATTGGAATATTTCCATTGCCCCATGAAAGGTAATTCATTATTTTGCCAAATAATTTTCAGCCTTATAATGTTTACTCTCAAGTCGACTTTGCCACGCATGACATGTACGCATGCGGTTTTTCAGAGTGTCATGGCTAGATTGTAATCAAGTTAACGAGTAAATAAATATTGTTTCTTCAGTGGTAGGTTGTTACTTTAAGGTAAACTGGCTTAACCACTGACATGGTTCCAGACAAAATGAGTGTCT
>DWJZ01006483.1:0-12995 GCA_018249125.1 Asbolis capucinus
AACGGATTGGAGAACAGCATGTATAATGTCTTTTGTATTTTAGTAACTTACGAATGTATGATGTCTTACTACGTAACTTCTGATAAGCATTTTAAGTATATCAATTACCAATATAAGGTGCTTCCCCGCCCGATCAGTCATGTGTTTCCATGATATAAGGTATAAGTGTTACCCACTTTAAAATTAAGTTAATTTAAAACTATTAAGTTTACCCTATATTTACTAAATACGAAAAGTAAATATGCCATCGAGGTATTCGACTGTTGTTTTAGGAATTTATGTTAGAGACAAAAATAAGAAAAGTGGCAGGACTGTTTACATTATGTTACCGATACTCACGAAATATGTGTGGACCATGATCCATGCAATTGGATCGAAATTTCAGTATAGAATACAGTGGCAGGAATGAAAAAAATACTTAAGTAAAGTTTAATCTATGTGTATTGTTTAAAATATCTATGAGAAAATACTTTTTACCGAATCGCTTGACGCATTTATTAATTTCTAGATAAATAGTAATATTGAAAAAAGGTCAGTGGTCAGTGAGTATTAGTTCGGATGACATATTTTGTCCATGACATTAGCAATAGAAAGTATACAGAGTATACCAAGTAATACAGACACTTGTCACATTGTCAAATTTACAGTTGATTTTGGTAATCATGTTTTTATTTAGTTTTTGTGGGTGCGATGAAGCAGATAACAAAGATGAATTGTGGAATAATAATTTTCCAAGCTATGATCAATTGTGGGGGATGATTTTTATAATATTAACCACCCTTGTAGGATGGATCTTGTATACCAGGTCAAAGGTAAGCATGAAGGGATTTTAGAAAAAGTTGGTTGGTAGGGTAAAATTTTGCTATATTACGGGTACTCACTATATGTTTTTCACGCAGATATTTCGACCAAGTGCACTGGACTCAGGCTAGCTATAATTCAGTCGTGAGTTTATGACCACGATATTTGATACACTGGGCGTGATAAACGCTTAGCGTGAGTACCCCTAGTATAGCAAACAGGTAAGCATTTGTGCCTTTAGTACTATCGATGGGCGGGTAATGGTGTGCTCTTTCTACCTTCATCATTCCTTAACCATTCCGAAAAAAAGGTCCCACCTTTGTTACCATACAAATTTGACTCAAGTTTGTATGGTAAATTTTTTTGAATATAGTTGTTATATAATTGGGGTTATGGTAAAGATATTTTATGTTTTAAATGATTACCAAAGCTCACCAAAGGCGGTTTCGGTCGGCGGGCTTAAGTTTATGAGCAATTTCTTGCTTCGGAGGCTACGTAAAATGGGATCATTTTATTTTTTTTTAAGTCACAGTAGTTATCATTAGATTGCTAATCGTTAAGCCTTGTCGGAAGCCTCCGGGCATCGTAAAATTCTCCTTCTCTTGGCTTTGCGTGGAATATGCTTTGTATCTCCTCAGTAACAAGGAGAGACCCGTGCTCAGTCGTAGGCCATTAATAGGCCAGTATTGAAGGTTCATGAAAATCTTAAGTATGATAACGCCAAGCGCAGTCGCAAAGTTTATAAATGTCCGTTAGTGACAAAATTTGTTGAACCCTTCCGTGCTTCGGTGAGCACGGTGCCGTGTTGAATACCGACCGTTATCGTCAGTATCTCAGGACATGGTACTATGGTACTATGTACTATGGTGATCAGACAAAAAACATACTTAGGTAAAATATAAATTTAAGTTTATACACATACAAATATTTTATACACCGAGACACACAGAACAAACATTCCTGTTTATCACAGAAAAGTTTGTCCTGGATGAGGATCAAACCCACGGCCTACGGTGTAGCAGTCAGGTGCATTAGACCAACAGGCCTGTTACTCATAAAACTACGAACAATTCTTCAGATAACCAGCACAAGAATTAAATCTGAGAAACAGCAGCAACGTACTTCACCACGGTTAAAAAAGGTTGAAAAATAGAAATGACATTCCTATCAATACAATAAAAACTTTATTTTATCTATGTAACCATTTTTTAATCTATATAAAATAAACCTATAGAATAAAAAGTACTGGAAATATGCATTGGTTCTTTATTACTAGAAATTGCCCTCCCTTTGCTTCGGAAGATTGAATGAAAACTATCCAATAATTCTTCTTGCCATATAAGCTACAAACATGCTATATTTCACCTTAATTTGTTCATTAATTTCGTAGTTGCCATACTAATTTTAACCAGTTATCCTGCGGAAACAAAGCCATTTCTTGGGATAAAATGTATCTGTTTTTACGATTCTCGGGTTTTAAATTTCAATTATGCCAAGTTTCATTTAAATCTGTCTAGTGGTTTTTGCGTGAAGCTTGAACAGACAGACAATAAACCCAAAAAATATTGTTTTGGTCACTATTCCGTTAACAAAGCAGGGAGGCTGCATTAAAATTTTCAAAAATATTTTTTAATGTATTGAATTGACCCCGTTACATTTTTATTATTAGTATAGATGTCAATCGGTATTATAAACCTATCTACATTAGTAATAGAATTCAAAGAGCAATTCTCCGCACGGTGAATATTTCTCAATATAAAAATAAGAGATGAGATTATACGAGATGGGACTGTAGATAAAAAAAAAATTTTTCTTTGATGATAAGCAGGCTAACGAGCATCTAGGTTATCTGATGGTAAATGATGACCTCCAAGGACATTAAAACACCAGAGTGGGGTGCTACCAACGCGTTGCCTGCCCGGTAGAAAGTAACAGACTGGCATATGCGGGAAAAGACACAGGGGACGCGTATATTGCTAAAGCACCTGGGAACAATTACGACAGCAACTGACCATAGATACAACAAACTTTAGGCTTAATCAAAGAATTCATTTAAATATATATATTTTTGTATATATATTGTTAGTAAATTTATAACTCAAGTAGGGAGTTCGTATTTTAAAATTTTGACTTTCGTTAAGTGAGTTTTTGGTTCCTAAGGCGAAATAAACAGTTTTCATTTCATTCCAAACATTCCAATTCAGCAAGGATGACAAAAATAGAATGGAAGAGGATGACTGAAGGACGGGGAGAAAAAGAGGAGAACAGGCTCTTAATTGTGTGGCAGCTGATACAAGCAAGCCAGACGGGTATAGACAAAAAGATAATAATCCTTCTGCGAAGCCCTGCCGCCGTGCAGCTGACTTCTGTACGGCTCCTACGACACCCTGGTAGGGATTGAGCTCGTATTCTAAGTCACCCCAATACGGCCAAAATGTAATGATGTAATATAATACGTGTTTGCCTTTGGTTTACGTTCAATTTGAGAATGACACGTATAACTGGTCTGTGAGAATGACAGTTCTAATATATATCCATCGTTTCTGCAAATTTTCCCGATAGTGGGAAATTTTATTAATTCTCGTGGAACAGGGGTTGACTAATTTACTTTTTAAGTTGCCTTATTTCCTTACATCTTTATTAAATCTGATGTAAAAAATCCCGCGAGACATTTTGATCGCGGATTTTATAAAACGGCAAGAAATAAAATCAATACGAATAATTTTGCGGCGGCATCGTAGGGATGGATACCTTCTACTATGTAAGTTGCCAAAATGACCTAATGTTGAGGATGTATGGAATTGTAGGGCAGAGGGTAGGGAAAAATTTTTCGTCACACTGAATAGTAACAGGATTTCCATATAACAAAAAAACTATAATAAAAAGGAATAAATTTAATATCTATTAAAAATGATTTTCTCCATTAGACATTATAAAATATGATAAACTGATAAAAATTTCCAAAAATTAATTATAATTTACTAAGTTTAACATACAATCTTAATCTCGTTTATTAAAAAACATTTTTTTAATTCTATCAATAAGTATTGTTCATATAATATGTGGTGTCTTTAATATTATTGCACTCCTGTAATAAATATTTGTGTTCGTTTTCCACCCGGCCTCGCTTGAGAAGGTAAACCAAGATGTATTGGTATGGGAAGACAGGTACATTGTGGTGGAAGAAGAATCTTAGTTTCACTCTCTCTATGATCTTCATGTCAACGAAGCAGTAATCTGCTGTACAACAGCTGCCAGGTGTCCTAAGAAAATAAAAATTAAAATATTTATTTTATCGTAGGCACTAACACCAACGGAACTTTTATACAATACTACAGTAAGTAAAAAATTAAAATATAAATATAACATAATAAGCATAAAACAAAAGATTATTATTACACTTGTAAGTTGTGTTGTAGCCGAGTCCTGAAACGGACCAAACTCAGTGAATAACTATTGTTAACACCATGCCACTGATTTTCAGCTGACCGATCGTATCGACCGCGTTTATGGATTTGGATGTCTGTCAGTTTTCAAGCTAATTTCAGAAACAATATATTTTAAAATTGGCAAATAAACCACTGCAGAAATCAATAATAACAATACAACGTGATGTACGTTTTATAAAGGATATCAGTATCAACAAATAAGACCGCGATACCATGTGTAACTGTTACACTTATGTCACAATAACTACTTTCCCCGATAACTGGTTCTTAGGAAGCGTAGCGAAGCAGTTTCTAGTCTCAAATAAAGCTCAAAGGGGTTGAAATATGGAGTATCACTGTTGAAGATAAAACTGGAACTTTATATTTACCAACTGATCGCAGATTGAGTGATCGAAGATAAGAACATGATAATAAATAAATAGACATGCGTGGGGATCAATGCGAAATTTAAAAAAATTACGGAACTTCGCAATTTCTTAATATTTCAAAACATTACCTCGGGTCGTATGTAACTGGCTTTGCTTTTAACGCCTTAAAAACCATCTGATAGTATTGTCTGTACTTTTTCTTCATTATCAAAACAATCTGTTTGCCCTCAAAGGGGTACTTAGCATTCTTTGTTTGCAGTTCTAAATGCCAGTAAACAGCTGCCTTTGCCACTTCCACGCTCGTCGTATCAATTTCTACTATTTTGGGATGTTTCATCCATTCATACATGCTTTCCTGAAATACAATATTATTCTATTAGAAAGAAAGTATGATAAAACCGTATATAACAGTAAAAAAGTAAACAAATAAAATGTATCAATGCATTATATATGTATGTAAAAATATATAATGCATTGACAAAAAAATGCAACCAGCAAATAGCCATGTCAAGTCACCAGCAACTGATTTACAGAGCAAACTGTTATTAATCGGTATTTCAAATTGGTCATATATGTGTCATGATACTAATAAAAATAATTTTATCACAGTATCGTATCATCGCGTGTTGAAAAACATCTGATGGCATGCGTGTGTTATGGTTATTAGATGACTCTTTGGATTAAGGCATATAACCGTTTCTAAGGTACTTACTTGTAAGAATTTTTTGCATCTAAAGCTGTCATATATAAAGCTTATGTGGAGGAGCCACTTGCCAGTGGCCAATGCGCAGACCATCATACCAGAAAAAGTGTCATTTGGCAATACTGATATAAAATGTGTTGCCAACATCTCCATTTTTGTGTTTTCAGACACCACGCCTCCTAATTCATTTATCATAGCTACAATTCTGTCTCGGTCCTGAAAATGAAATAAAAAACTGCAGTAAAAGTTAAGCTGTTTATATTTTGTTATGTGGGTAATCAAATTTAAATAAATAGTGAAATAATGTCAAGATGTCAATGTCATAATTATATTGTAAAATTATTGTTATTATTTGATTTCTAAAATACCTGCTTCTTATTATTTAATGCTGCTATCAATAAAAAAATGTTTATTTATGTTTTCTGAACATTTAACATTATTATCGGACTATCCCTTGAGTTTGTTGAAATACTAATACTTACATGAATGAATTCAGAAAGCATAAATACTTTCTTGTCACATGCACAAATCAAATTCTGCTTCATTTTCCATGATTCTTCTGATGTGCCACTTGGTGAATTATAATCACTGTCTGTAACATAAATATATGTCACGGTACATCTTCAATTTATTTGACATTCATGACTCTGTCCAAATGAAACAGTTGCTAGGTCGAAATTGTATCAAATGCACAAGTACACAGATTTATGGTCACTATATTAAAAAACTAGCTGTACCCGGCCCGCGTTGCTACGCATCAACTCATCAACCATTTGACCAATTGATATAATTTTAGTGCCAAAACCTATTCCATATAATTGTAAATAAAGTTGCTAAAGACATCAGTGCTTTATTTCCTCCTATTTCGGAGTCTATAAAGGACAAACAAACTTATAAATAAACAAACAATCATTTTAATTTATATAGACGACAAACTTTCACACAAACTTTCATTCCCTATTTCAACTCCTTCATGCCTTTTTCATGATAAAAATTATATGTACTGTCTAAAGTTCAATTTAAATTTGTTCAGAAGTTTAGATGTGAAATCATAACAGACAATGCTGGCAACCTATAGAAGAGGAGATATGATTTACATGAATATACAAAGATTTTTTACAATGATATTGCCATGGAAAATTACAGCTTTCTAGTACTAAAGAAGTCTACGCTAGGGTGTAAACACCTCAAGTTTGAGTTTTTGATTCATTACAAAAGCCTAAAAATGTAATAACTATGATAGTAAACATTTTCAAAGAAACAATAGTAATCATTCTTGTATATACCTGATATGACTTCTGGAATGGTGGCCTGGATCTTGCTAACTACTTGTGTCTTAGAATTTATAGGGCTGTATTCATTTGTCTTCTTTTTTAGTTTATAGTTCTGTATGTATTTTCGAAATGGCAAATACACCGCAGTTTTTGCTTTTCCATTTTCAATAAACTTCCTAAAACTCACCTTTTTTGGAGTGCTTTGTCTGCTGAATGACCTGAAATAATATTTATTAATTGACATGCACCTTTTATGAACTTATGTGGTTCATCTTCAAAGGATGAAACAAAAATTAAATACTCGACTAGTCTTAGCTCTTTTGTTAGTTGAGAGAGTGAGAGGAGTAGAGTACTGAGAAAATGAGCAGTTTGAAACAGTTTTATACATAACATTTTATCATAGCAGGGATTTTATTAATCTGATGAGTGTTAAACCTACTATCGGGAAACCATTACCATGAAATCAATTATGAAGAAATGAAAGAAATGTTTGCCTAGCCAAAATGATTGCTAATTCTTTTCTGTATTATTTTGTCCCATATTACGTACAAATTCTAGAATTTTTACCACACAAACTTGCACCAAGTATAGATTTATTATCAATATACAACCGAAAATACTGTTTATTCTTTATTTAAATGCATCTCTTGAAATTTACGAATTTATATTTAGTATATTTGTTTTATTTTATTCAGATTTAGATTCAGCGAGATATGAAACGCTTCTGCCATCAATTCTGTTAATGAATGTTTATGCAAAAATATAAGTAAATTGGACTAAGCAATCACATTGTCCCATACAAACTTTGCCCCTGTTTCTCATCCCTACAGGGGTAGAACTCCTTTCTTGTCAGATGCATATATCATATGAAGAATACACCCTCTAAGTTTCAGGTATATAAAACCAGTAGTTTAGCTATGCATTGATCTATCAGTTATCCAGAACAAAGCATTTTATATGTATAGATAAATTGCCATAATAATTAAATTAGAATAATTACTTGCAAATTTATAAAGCAAGACAGTTGAAGAGACAAAATATACCACCCAGCAATAATGACTTTCAATTGTTATGGATGCATTTGCTACTTCTATAGAATATTTCTTTCCTGAAGCAAAGCAAGGACAAGTCTTTTTGACACCTTACCAATGTAGACATAAATCTACCTAAATTTTAGAGACAATACTAGATTATTAGAACTGAGAGGCCATTTTGTGACCAAGAAAGTTAGGCAAAGACCATGTTAGTATAGATAGAAGCGCTAGTTGTCGGGTCCCCCAGGCATGCCAATAGTTTTTGGAACTCACTCATTCCCCAATTTGGAAAAGAAATTTTTTAAGGGGCTTGAGGTGGGTGTTTGTTTTTCTTCAACTTTTGTGCACTCTATCTCTTGATAAATGTCCTCAATAGACCAACCTATTTGGCGACGTACAGCTTTAGGCCGTCTTATTTTTTCAAACGATGGAGCAAAGTCAACACAATCAAAACCCATGTCAGCAACAGTGTCCTCCATTTTGAAATGATTTATCTTTAGATGTTTCAAATACTCCAGTTTCTCTGTGAATATTTCATGACACAGAGGGCATACAAAGTGCTGTACTTTCACATTAGTGGTGCATTTATTCAAGTGTATTACATAAGCGTCATATTCATCATACTTTTCTTCACAAAGTACACATGAGACTTGGACATATTCCGGAACAGTAAAACCAGGGGTGATTGATTTGAGGGGTTGAATCATGGGTTTGTCATCGGCAGCTACTAGGGTCTCATTGCTGCTAGACCGCTGCAACTGATTGTGCTCTATAGTGCACGTCACGTGGCAAACATGTCTTTCACAGTTATTATATGATTGATTGCAGTACACACACTTTATGGAATCAACATCACTATCAGTTTCATCACTAGTTTCATGGAAATAGTCTATCCGGCTGTCGAGACTGTTATCTTTTATCAGGTTTTGATCATTTTCACCCTCAACAGACTCATTTTCCGAGTGCATGTGAAACTCCATGTTGTACAATTCATTGTAATCTGATGTTGGAGCTTTGTCAATTTGTATGTCTGTGGTTACCAATAAGTAATGTGCTTTAAAATATAATATTTTCATAAAACATAAATTGTTATAATTTATTGATACTTACCAGGATATTTTCTTAGGAGATTGTCTATGCGTTCACATTGCTGCTTAAATAAGTAAGCTGTGCTTAAATTTTCGATACATGATGTACAAACTCGATCGGATAACCCATCACCTTCTACTATCTAGAAATATGTAGAACAAATGGAATAGTTAATATAAAAGCATACTAAAAATAAGGAAATCAAAGATTACTAGAGGATATTAAATCATTAACATGTACTTATAATGAAGTAGCAGCAATCAGAACTTGCTCTGTTAATAGAAATAATACTGTTAATTAAATAAATTTTCAAATTATCACATTTCGATTCAATGAATTAACAATAACATTAAAGGTAAAAATACTTACTTTAACATCAGCAAAAGACATAACCATTTCAGATAATTTAACAGCATCATCTTTTTCAAAGATTGAGCAGAAATCACCAATTTTCAAACACAGCCTACATTTATGAAATGACATTATGAATTATTAAGGATTGAATTTCAATCGTTTTCAATAAAACATAGTTGTTCAATGCGTTTGAATCACAGGTTTCATTTTAACGTACACTGTGGATCAGGTTTAGGACAGGTTTCTCGTGGATTTGTTCCTCTTGTGTTGCAGTTGAAATAGAGGCCAACAACACCACTTGAAAATAACACGACTCCATAAATTACTTTTCTCAACTTTATTACTTCTTACGATCTAACAACACAGAAAACTTTTTAATATATCAAAGTGATAATGTTCAATTAAAAAAAAAAAAACTTTTTCATATCACTACTTATTTCTGTATTATTTTATCTTTTCCCCTGCAAAGAGTGCAAAGCTAACTTTGTCAACTTACGAACTTTGACATTGACATTTCTAAAATTCCGTTATTTTAAAAATAGTTTTAAGTTTAACGTAGACAGAGAAGTTTAGTAGACAATTCTCTGCGTCGAGTAACACTACTCCACAGATCGGGTAAACGTACACTACCCCGCACGCTACTCCAACCGTAGGTGCTCTGTCTATAGTTTCAATCATGGACTTTAGAACTCTATGCTATTTCTATACTATACTCTATCCACGGAGTATGCAATTATGTAGTCTGTGGGCAAATTTCCCCGGTGTCAATCCTGTTTAAGCGTGTCTCTAATATAAAACAATATTTTAACTACCTAGTCTGTGTACAATATGGATTTGAATCTTCTTGTCCATCCGCATATTTATTCTAATCCTTTTCCAGATTTTGGTAAACCAAAAGTTATCGGCTTTATCGGTTTAGAAAATTTAAAATATGCTCGATGTGTTACGGATAAGAGAGTGAAATTGGATTTAAATAATAACATAGATCAAGCAAAACGAAAACCGGCAGATCGGGATGTGAAATTGACAGAACTGCTAATTTTTTTACTGGAAAATGAAACGAGATTAAAATATAAGGGAGCAGATACATTAGAAGCAGCCCAGTTTCGTTGCTATCGTGGGCTATTGACGTGTGTGGCTTGCACGCCGTATGAGAAACAGGATCCATGGAAGATCGTGGTGATATTGCACAAAGGCTGTATCTATTTGTGTGCAAGGGACACTGAGGAAAAGAAAAAACAAAAGCTAGAGATGACAGAGCATGAGAAGAAATGTTGTTCATGGGGTTTCAAGTTCGAGCAATACATGCTATCTGGTTAGTATGTTGAAATGATACAAGTTTAATTATTTAATTTTTTTGTATGTCGTGTAATCCCATAAAACGAACTTTACTCAAATGGAAAAATAAAGTGGAATAATGTGGTTTTGGAATAATGTCGTACTGAGTACCCCAGTGTTTCAGGTAATGTAACTATAGTTGTTGAAAAAGTAAATATTTTAAATACAGAATAAATCTTTCTTGCTCTCTCTGAGATAGAAGCTGGGTATTACTATAATCTAGTATGAGTTCAGTGGTTGAACAAGTTTTTTTATTGGTTCACTAAACTGGACATAACACATTACACAAGTGTAAGTTATACAGAGGTATATTATCTAATATTAGTGTCATTTCCTTCTTGAAGTGAACATAGTATGCACTTAAAAGGAAAATATATATATGTTAATCAACAAAAAGTGTTGAAAGAGATATGAACAATAGACTGGATTGTAATCTTGATTGCTTATTGGGTATAACCTTTTCATATTTGCTGTTATACATGTTGACAGATCACCCTGATTCCGAGCCAAATGTGAATGAACCTGTTGATGAAACATCTGAATTCTCATTGGTATTCCGAACCCACCTGAATAAACATATAATTGTATATGGAGCAGAGATGGATGGTATACGGTGTGACAAAACTACAGTGCAAACTCTGAGTCCTCAGGCAAGTGCGGATGAGATAGTGCAATATTTATCAACTAAAGAGTTTGTTGAGCTCAAAACAAATAGACACATTGAGTCACCCAGGCAAGATAAAAGTTTTAGGTAATGTATAAATAATACAAACAGTTTTAGGTAAAGTATAACTGATAGAATATACATTATACCAGGGGTGAGCAAACCACGGCCTGCGAGCTGCATGCAGCCCTTTGAGTATTTTTAAATTATTTTTTTTATGCTTAGAAGGTCAAAGACAGTCAAAACAAAATAGGTCATAAAATCATAAAAAAGTATTATTCTACAAAAATTTCACAAATATATAAAAACCTTTACATATAAAACTATAAAACTTTGAGTAGATTTGATTAAGTATAAATAATGTGGCCCCTAGCAAAAATCAAATTTATAATTGGCCCTTTAATTCAAAATGGTCGATTACCCCTGCATTAAACAATAAATGGCTTATTTGAGTGAGTTGTTATGATGTATGAGCTACTTACATTATAATGCAATTCCATGTGGTGCTGTATTCTAAGAGTACATAAGACTACAAAAGAAATAGAAGAATTTTCAGCATGATAAGGACTACAATTTTATTTCACTATATCTACACATTTCAATACATGATTTGATTTATTTCCGAGCCTTTTGTTCCCATGAATAAGATTGAATTCAAAATGTACAGTAATTCTGTTACTTGATATAAATTGAACCCCTATTTTTTGAAGCAATTCTTCACAGAATTATGAAGCAATCATATTTGTCATATGTGTATAAAATCTCTAGTTACCTACATTGTTCATTATTGGTTTATAGAGTCTAACTACACCTTAGTTTGCATTACCATTAATATTATATTGGTGTATCTAATGACATTTTGTTACAGGACCAGCTACTTAGCTCAATAAACTGTTCTAAAGTGAATTATTGTATCATAACATGATTTATACACAATAATATTAAAGGACACATTTATTTTCAGGCGATTTAAAACAAAAAAATGGTGGTGTCAGTCATTTTTAGTTGGAATAAATACTATTTTATGTGGTTCTAGAGATCAATTTGGTACTGTAGAAGAATTGAAAGTGTATAAAGTCAGCGACCTGCCAAAACTTTCTAAGGTACACTGAAGTTTCAGAGACTGAAAAAGAACATGCCTAACATGGCCATTAATCTTTTTAGCAATTTAAAAATTCTTTATTCTTACAGGATTATTGGAAACCAAATGTTTGTTTCAATTTCTTGGATACATTTTTAAAATTTGCAAAAAAATGTTTGGATAGAGAAATAAAACGTCACCATGGAGACAAAGCAGTGAACAATATAACTAAGTTACCCCTGATAGCTCTACAATTAGAATGGTATCCCGGTTCACCAATAAGAATTTCAAATAATTATTCTCATGAAGACGACCAGATATTGCCAGATTGGTTTGTAAATGTATATGGAAATATTGTAAACCTAGAAGTCTTAGACTAATCTGTATAACTTATATATTATTTATAAGGTGAAATTCACCTCTGCATCAGAGGATGAAAGTTATGTAAGAAGTTAAAGTTACATAAGGTTAGACAAACATATGTTATTATTTGATATTGTAAATGAAAAAAGTATGTACATACAAATATATTTTATAATTAATGAATACGTGACCAAAAATAGGAAAATGACATTCCTTTGAAAGGTAACATATTATTTTGATTATCGGTAAGAGTTGCATTTCCAAAGGCCATTGAAAAGATATTTATTTGACATACAGCTATCACTACAGAATATTCCAATTTGACAGAGTCATCAGAAAATACAGATATTAGGTACTAAGTAGGTATTAGGTTCGAGTTATTTATTTCATCAAATGTATATTAAAAATACGAGGGTCAAACTGAAAGTTCTTAGAAAATCAAAAACTAAGTAAACTAACAAGTTATTGATTTTATTA
>DWJZ01006484.1:0-12994 GCA_018249125.1 Asbolis capucinus
TTACCTGTTAAAACAAAACTACTGCTAATCAACACCTTCATACTTCCCATAATTGACTATGGAGATGTTTGTTACCCAGACCTGACCGAAGAACTTCTAAATAAACTAGAGCGCCTTCTGAATAGTTGTATTCGCTTCATCTTCGGGCTTTGTAAATATGGTCACGTATCTCAATTTCGCCATAAACTAAGATGGCTCACAATTCGTCAAAGGCGTATTTCTAAGATTCTCCTGACATTGTTTTCCATCTTGTATGATCCTAATTCTCCACAGTATTTGAAGTAGATGACTTCCAATTACGCAGCAATGCACAAGACAGAATACTTCGGTCGTGTAATAACCTTAGACTCAACATTACTCCGCACTTAACCGGTTTTTGTCATCATTAATTCACAGTTCAGGCAACGCTACTCTGGAACTCCTTTCCCGCCGAGTTGAGACAGGCATCCAGCAGGTTCAGCTTGAAGAAATGGCTGCGACAGTATTTCTTAATTTCAGCTGACTGAACTTCTGCGTCTGCAAAACTTTAACATTTTGTGCAGAAATATATATACACTCACTCACACACACACACACATATATATAATTATAATAACTATTATAATATATAATGTGGAAGTTATTGACAATGGTGATGTATCACAGTTTAATAAAGATATCAATATCTCAATGCATTTATAAACATGTCCAAACAAGAAGTATTTTTAAAGAGAATATAAACACAATAGTCTTTAAGTGTTCTACGAAATTAAATTTACTTGAGATAAGGAAACAATTTTCTACCTCAATCCAAGGACAAGCTAAATGCTATTACTACTCAGGATGAGGGTTACTGTTTGTGAGAAACAAAACAGAGCTAAAATTAAGGTTCATACTATTTTGAAATTGTACGACGATGTAACTTGGTTTCTATGGCTATTATGATCAAACGTCTAGATAAAATGAATGGATTTGATGACGTTTTAAGAAAAAATAAGTGTAGTTAAAGTAAAAGGAGAAACTAGTTCGATCCTACTAATATGATAAATGCGAAATTTTGTGAGGTTGGATAGGTGTTTGTTACTCTTACTCTTAACTATAGAGAATAAAGCATTGGGTACTTTTTGTAGTGTATATACTGTATATTAGGATTTACATATGTCACTAGTTTAAATATTTATCGTTGTTGGCACTCGCAAGATGCCAGTGAAATAAATCGGTGTTGTGGCTCAAAAGGTATTTCTTTATTATTGTACCAGGTTAAAATACTCAAAAATTATACTTTTTAACAATACACCACGTAGCGAAGCCACTGGAGGACACGAGTAAGAAATATAAGTAATCTTTATTTAAGGATGGTTAACTAGTAGATTGTTAAGGATTGTAAGATGTTTTGTCAATGACAAACAATTACAATTAAGTTATATCTCTTGCAATTCAATTCCTAGAGTTTTGATTTTGATTAGTTCAAATCAAATTAATAAGACTAACAATAAATACCTAAGTACATTTTTAATATTTTAATTAATGAAATTCATAAGTAGCAAATAATGACTACCTTATAAATCTCACATAAATTAATCGTTAATTGGAAATCCTAGTTTCAGATGACAGGGAATTCTACTAAGTGGGCCAAAAAATCCCGAATGTTATAAATTGTCATTTGTGAAAAAATATTTTATTTTTTATTTTTCATTGTATTTTCATAGATTTCACCTATTCAATTAAGGATAATGTTTTAAATATAAGATATTATAGGCCATTAGGCTTCAACCTATTAATGGCCCAAGCACAAGCCTCTTCATACCGAGGAGGTCTAGAGGATACTCCTCGCTGCTCAAATATGGATGAATGTTTTACACTACTCTACTGAAGAAGACAAGGTTTACATTATATTCTTATAACATGTAAACTAACAATTTCTTTCAACACTTATTTCTTGTAACAGCAACATCATTCGCAAGTCATTTCCACGGTTAAAAGCTTCAAGTTCCTTCCTTAAATAGGGGGCTGTATAAATTTGCTCGTTAGGTGAGGTACAATGGACTACGAACATTACATTTTAGTATATTGTATAAGGAATGATTATCTTACGAAAGATCACGTTACAAGGTACAACATTACTTTGTGTTGTTAATGTTATTTTCAACAGTGTCATTATGATAATATTCAGAATAAACAAAGAAGGTATCTTATATATTCAGTACTAGTTTTTTCCGCGACTACATCCTCGTTTTACATCCCTCCTGTTTGTCCTTGGTCTCCACCTCGTCCTTGCTTAACCCCTTATAGCATAATACTCCATGTAGTATTTTAGTTTTTCTGTACGCACACCTTCGCTCACACACATACATTGTTTTTTTACTAGTGGACTAAAAAAGGCTTGTACCTTTTTTTGCGAAAGAAAGTACTTTGTTTTTCTTCAAGTTTTATTATTTTACCTTTGTACCAACTTTCATGAAGTGGTTCAGTAGTTTAAAGTGAAATACATACAAATATAGTTATTTTGCGTCGTTTAGAATATTAGTAAGGATTATCAACTTGGGTTATCAGGGAGGATAAAATGGCTGATCTTATACAAATTACTGCAAGAATATCAATTTAACAATAAGACTCTGAAAAAACCTTTTTCGTGAAAAACATAAATTAAATAATATGGTCCTTAAGGGTCACTGTACTCTACGTTGTTGAAAACCTTGTTTTATTGAGCCTCGGGAAATTCCCTCGCCTCGCACCTGTCCTTTTTGAAAGGCAGAAATTCAAGGGCTATTCAAATTCACGAACCTCCATTCAGTGGGACCTTTAGTTAAATTTGTGCAGCGATGTGAAATATTCAATTTATTCAAGATTGACACTAAGGCAGGGAAAGTTTCGAGGGATTTGATAAATAAAATCTTTACTACGGATTTACAGAATTTGGGACTATTTCATTTGCTCTAAAAATCGTATCTAAGTAATTTCTGAAATCTTTTAAACAATGTGATTTAGGTATATTAAAAATCAATTAACTTTAAAAATATATGTATAACTACAAACTACATGACTTCATTCTCGAATTGAATTTCTAGGAAAGAGCTACAGAAACGGTTTCTAACAGTCTAACATGGTTTCAAGTTTCTAGTTTAGTTAGTTCAAGCTATTTTCAATTACTAAAAGATAATAGAGTATCTTTTGTAATAGAGTAATTGGCAAAACAACTTAATAAATTATAAGTTTTTGCCCGCGGCTTCACCTGTGTCACGTGTTGGTAAATAGTAGCCTATGTTTTGTCCCAGACTATAATCTGTGTCCCAAGTTTCGTTTGAAACGGATTATATTTCAATAAGGAAACCCAAACGTTGAAATATATAAAATTACACATCATCCCAGGGGAACCAAAAACTGGAATAAGACATATTCTAAGTATTCTCAGCTCTCTGGTTCTGGTCTATCTGTGTGCCAAATTTCATCTTTATCCATGCAACGGTTAGCGCGTGAAGGATATATGTACATATTTCTAAACATCTTCACAAAATTTCACATTTATAACATTAGTGGGAAGTAGGAATGAATGTACAATCATTCCAATTTCTTCAGGTACCCAATTTGTAAAAGCTTTTGTACTCGCATAGTCGGCTTCAAATTAATTATATTGTGTTGGTATGTACATAATTGGGACACCACAGCTTACAAATAAAGAAACAACATTTTATCTGTCCCATAAATCTTCCCCAGTCGAGAATCAAGTTGACTAACGTTCGTTCCGTATGTAGGGTCTCTATCAACTGGACTGCGGAGTCAACTACAGCGAACATAATAAATAGAGTAGGTATTAAGTTTCTTATGTAAGCCTAAGAATTTTACTTCCTTAGGTTTTGTTTTATTTAAAATTTAATCAAAAACAGGTTGCCTGCAGTTTCGCAGTTGTGTTACGTTAATAAAATGTAGATTATGTGTGATTCCATAATTTCGGGATTATAATCCATTCTTGGAACAAATATTAATTCTTACAAACGTAGGACAAAAGTAGGATGTAAAATTCTAAATAATGATTCAAAGAAGACAATTGAGATATATGTAAGCAAGCAGGATATAGTTATGTAAATGAAAAATGACTAAATATTTTATTGTACATTTTAGACGCTACATTTTTAGATGCCAAAACTTGTATAGAAAATTTAAAACACAACTTAAGACAGATTTTTCTTGATTACAGGAGCTGACTAAAGACGTTTCCTTACAAGACGAAAGATACACTTCGAGGAGCCAACCACAACTACGTAATATTTCTCAAGCCCTAGACGCAACGAATCGCCTGAAGGCACAAAAACAATTTACTGTTCTAAGCCTTGGTTTGTGAACGTCGTAAAGAATCTTGCTCTTGTATTTTTAGGGTCCTATTTCCTCTTCAAAGGCGAACGTCAAGCAAAGAAAAGAGCTCGGAGCCGAAGAATTATTGAAGACATGGGGGAATGAACTTGGTTGGGAGAAGTTAAAGAAATTTTGGGGATGTGTAATCCAAGGCCTGAGAAACCCTTGTTCAAGGTCTGTAAAAAACCAACGACGAATCAACAGACAAATCACATAATGGGAAGTGATCAGCTTCATACATGGACATAAACCAAAAGATTATCAATATATTGTCACGCAAGTAAAAATGTACTGGCCTTCAAACCTTAAAAGACTCATTTGGCGGCAGACTCAACAAGCAAGAGGAGGGTAATCAATTGAGTTTAGCCGAGATAGTAAATTACTACTTACTACATTAATTAGTAATTGTTGTAACTTTTATTAAAATCAAGAATGATTATTGGTATTTTTATCGAAACGCGAAAATGTATCGCCTTTTGTGCTCTCTTAGAGCATCCAGATCTGCCATCGAAATAATATAAATTGTAACAACAAAAACTAAAGAGTTGGCTGTAAAGACAGCCTATACTTTTACCGGTTATTGCACAATTGCTGTACTTTACCGGTAAAACATCTAAAGAACCGTAAATTACAATATCTACACGAAAGCCAGTTCAGAGTGAAATTAGTTCGTAGTTCAGTTTACTCAATGCACGTTTTAGATTTATGAGTGTGCTGTACGCAGTGGGTTTGTTTGTGTACAAAATCGATTTTAGATGTGCGGACATCCAATGTGAAATAAAATATTGCAGGAATTTGTATATAAGGCAACTATAAAGTGAAAAAATTACAAATGATTGCACTGCAATGACGAATATCCACTACCAAGAAAATTTTAAATCATAATTAAAACAAATATTCTGCCGTAAGGTCCCATAAAATACAGTATCATCTAAATTCACAAAATAATTTAGAATAATTCTCGCCTAAGCCAAAACGTGGTAGTGTTAATCGAAATAGCACCGCGGCTAAATAGGAGCACTTAGCCAGCATATTGGCAATTAGGCGCCAGCGTCTTCGTTAATGAAGATCGAACGCTCCTCACTTTTAAAGCGTACCAGTGAAATATGAACCACTTAGTACCTCGCGTCTTCAGCAATCCTGTTACTTGCATGGAAATGGCTTGCACGTACTGCATCAAAAATTTGCTGCTGCAAATGTAAATTAAGCTGGCACGGAATATTTTAGAGAAATATTACGTCTTGTGATAAACTGTGGCGTTATCAGCGCATTAGTTACGGTTAGTGTAATCTAGTTGCTTGTTTGGGTAGCTTTAACCCATTAATGGACTACACAGAATAGATTTATATGCATAAATGAAGAGGCCTAGAGCATTTTTACAACTCTTAGCACTCTCTCTATAAAATCCACGATAATTTTCATTATACTAAATGGTTAATTAAGATTATTATTTTTTTATATCCTAGATAGGCAGACAAGCGGACGGGCCACCTGAGGATACAAAATAAATACCACCGCTACTCCAAAACTGTTATCAACGCGTTATGATCTATCCATGGCTACTTCTAGTAATATATGCAAAGTGAGCAAGGCTAATAAGAAAGGGAAGCATTTCATCCCTGAAGCATTCAGAATTGATAATGTCACTAATGATGGTTGACGGACGTATCGCCATGAAAGAGATTACACTAGCGGTATAAGGCTCAGTCCAAACGAAGCGACCTGGCACTTTAACATTCTTCATAGTTTTGGGGGAACATGTGCAGGCACGACGGTTACTTGGAATTTGAGACGGATAAAGCTCCTTATGCCCTGTTTACTTCTTACTATCATATGTACGATAGCTTGCGTATGATGTGAGAACCTTCAAGAGAAGGCATAATAGGCATTCACCAAGCTAGTGTGTCCAACATCTTAGACATCATCGCCACTTACCATCAGGCAAGATCGATGTCAAAATTTGATTGTAGGTTAAAAATATATATATTATATAATATCAATCGTTTACCTAATGATATTTTATATTTCCAAAGATAAAAATAATTTTCCGAATACTGATATCATTTCTTAACACGAAGTATTCGAGTCTTTATTAATTAAATGTCAACGCAAGATTTTTTCGTAACTAAAGATTATTGGGCTACTTCGGACGGGCTCCGCCATTAATTACAGGACAGCAGATGTTCTGTAGAAAGTTGCAATTAGTCGTCTAAGTAAACGACGAATAAATGGCAGCGTCGAAGCATTTACGCTCTAGATATTATGCAAGTAAGATTGAAATAAAAAGATATATGGCCTTTCAGATTTTTATAATTTAAATAGTATTTATATGTTTTCATAAACTTATACTTGGACATTTGTATATCATCCAATTTCTCAAAATGTTGAATATTTCAGGAACTAAATATTTTGCCAGCTGAATTTGCGTGAAAATGGTCCCTTATGATTTCAACCTTGCCGGGATTGACCTGCGGGAATAAAATTAACTGATTTAGTCGCACGACAGAACGATAGTCAAGTAAGAAATAAAAAGATGAACACGCTGGGTACTATAAAAGAATAAATCAATTTTACTTAAGAAATATTTTTTAGAGTAAACTGGAAATATTGTACATTAATGGAGTACATTTCAAACAACATCCTTTGATGTAGCGGGAAAAAAATATAAAAAAATACGGTCTTTTCTAAATAAATTAGGAAGTTGATTGGCAATGGACTTGAACAATTTAGTATTTTTAGAGCTTAAATGATTTTTATATTTAATAAACAAATAGAAACTGATGTAATTAGTAACAAGCTGGCACATCTCAGTTCTTACGTTGATATCAACTACCGCAAACATTTTTACTAAACTTATTTCCTGTTTAACCTGTTGTCAGCGTGGGAAGAAATCTCTGTGGGTCTCATTTTTATAATTAAACTTGACCAAATAGCCTTTGTCACATTGTTTCTATTTTCAAACGGAATTAATTGCTTTTCTTTTGTTTGTTTTTGTTCGAATCTGGCCGAGATTACGTGAAAGACTCTGCAGTTAATCCTTAATAGAATCTCATACAGGATCTAAGATAATTTTAACATTGATTTGAAGACGTGCGTATTTGCCGCCCCCTTCAGCGAACACAGTGAAAACAGATTTTATAATAAAATAATTTATTTTGAGTTCTATACTTGGATAATATATTTTGTGTACACAGTAACAGATATACAGAGTAACAGCCCTCAGTAAAAGATTTATTGTAATTATGTACTCCTATTGACGAACTCATTATCTAAATATTTTTTATCTGGCATTGTTATTGTTCAATTCTTATTTTTACAAGCTTTTATTATCCAATTATATTTGTAACGAAATTAAAGACACATTTATCATCCAATGCAAGCGATCTCATGATATTTATAAAAATATAAGTTCTTTACTGATATTTAACAACGGCAAAATCAGTGAAATACATAATTATTAAATCAAGATATTATAACACAAAGGTCTTTGTATTTTATTCGGCCCGTGTATTATTCCAAGCTATACAGATCCAAAATTCTATTGGAGAAACTGACGAAAATATCCGAAATGGAATAAAGGTAAACCAGGAATGCCAGAAATTTAACGCCGGTTCTATTTTAAATGTGAAAGCAGAACGAAGAGGACAGTGGACAAACTATTTAAAAATCGGAGATATTCACCCAGTCAGTATTACAGTGACTATGTTCGTACATTCGAGTTCTGGTGACGACGTGGCAGTTGAATGGAAAAGGAAATGTTCCAGGTCATAGACTTTGAATACCATTAAAATGTAAATGGTCTACTAGCTACTTTTTCTTTCAGAAATTTATTGTCACTTGATATTCACAACTATAGGAAACCTGATCTACATTTATATCATACGCAAAATTAGGTGTTACTCCAGAAATATCAAACTTTTACTCTCCCTTCAAATCCTATTCTTTTCCCTTCCTGCACCAATCCGCATTGGAACTGTGTAGTGGAACCACCTCAGCCTTCTCTATTGGAGCATTGGAGCCGTATAGTGGAGTTTGCTTTAGGCCACCCCAGTCTGAGGTGCCCGTGCGTGAGGTGCCACCCGTGCTCAGTAGCGGGCTATCAATGGGTTGAAGCCACCACATTCCCTTCGCCCCTTAGGGGATGAACCTTAAAAGTTCTACTGATGCTAGATATGCGGTGTGAGCAGTTAGTCACAGTTTAGATCGTTATTCCGTTGTATCGTTATAATTTTTTGGGGTCTATTAAGGAAAAGTTAGAAATAAATTTGACAAAAACAAATTAACACTAGAATTTATATCTTCATTATCAATAAATAATTCGTACCACTCTGACCTATTTCAGATATTACTAATTTAGTCGTTAATTTAAAAAATATATATTTTAATAATAGTGTATGGTAAAAAATATATATTTTCATTATTTAAAAATATATTTTTAAAAGAGAACCATTCAACTAATGCTCCAAGCTATAAAAGCTCGTTACGTTATCGCATTCATAGCATTTCCGCGCATGAGGACGTTCTAAAATAATTGCTATTTTGAATAGTATACTATCGAAATTATTCTAGCTATTATGGTCCTATAAGATTGGATTAAACATTCCGTTTTACGTAATGTACCTTTAAAGCTATATTACTTTCGGGATATCATGGTACAGGACAATTGCCAACGTCCAGAACATTCTTCTGTCCTCTCTCTATAGGTACTAGTACAGTACGTATTAATCGAGCTTGACTTTTAGGAAGCTGTTCAGCACTGCAACTCTTATAAGCTTCAGGTATATTGGATTTATTCGCGGTGTCTGTTGAAAAGTTGAAAATCCTGGAAAGTGATTCCGAAAAACGCCCAACCAAGCCTTATTGCAGGTAGGATTTTTTGATCGATTAAATTTTTTGAGTAAATTTTTTGATGTCATGGTTCTTTAAAATACTTGATAAAAGGTTGTATTGAATAAAATTGAAGAACATTAAAGAAGAATTATATTAAATTGTCTAGTTACTACACTATACTACTGGACTATACTACACTATTATAATACTGGAGTCTAAACTTTACATTTTACCATAACAGTATATTTTTATTCAATTTGAACGGACAATATGATAGTAATGTCGAGATTTTTGTCACTTAAAATACAAATCATTAGAAATCGTAGTGGATTCAACGAGGATTTAATCCAACCAAATGATCGACTAACAGATACAGTAAAACCGTATAGGGTGTCAAAGTTCAATAGGAGACTACACTCTACATTGAGAACTAAAACGAGTGCAATAGGAAGCTTGAAAATACGAAAAAAAATCTGTTCCCTTTGTCTATAGCTCATAAAGATTTAAAATCAATCTGTCAAAATGTGTGTGTGTGTTTAGAAAAAAAACTAGACTTACAGTGAAGAGCAATAAGCACGTAATGGCAATATAATAGGTTGTTCATATTTTATTTTACAACATTAAATAGCTTGAAATAAAATTGACCGTTACCAGAAATAACAACCAGAAATAACAAATATTAAGTAAAATTAAATTATCTTCTCTAACGACTAAACTTAACTGAAGTGAAACAAGGGCAATTAGAATTGCTTAATACGTAGTTCTATTTTAATATTGTGACAAATTTTGCTACAAAAATAAATAGAAGTATTGTGCAACTGGATTTTACATCTCATATTGAGCAGACAAGTTCAAGATGAATGGTTTGAATCAAATTAGATGTAAGGCTCAAGAAGCACAATTTATAATTTTAACGATTCTATCCTGAAAATGTGGATTATTAGTTTAATTCTATATCTAAATATGTGAAAACGTTTTTAAATAATTTAGAAAATAATAGCTTCCGACTATTTATAAGCTGGTAAGTTCTGGAGTGGATTACAAAATTCATTTGTTCTTTCTCTTCGTTTAATTTTTATCACTCGTGGATGTTTTGTAAAAGTATCTCAATTATCAAGAAATTAAAAATTCATGTAATGTATCCTTATTCTGTAGGATATGTGCCTTCATAGTATTAAGATTAACGAAGTCAAGTATTGCAACATAAAAAGTTCATAAGACAATAACAACACGAAGATAATTTTAAAGCAACATTATGGTCGGTGCGGTAGGTTAGCAGTAACATAGTACCTCTATATCCTCACTCAAATACGGTAAGACCCCATTATTGCGGTTCCGGAATGGAAAAGATCCACGGCACATTAACTTTCAAGTCGTAAGTATCTTGAGCAACGCCAACGGTATTAGTTCAGATTCTTGGAGCAATGTTAAAATGTAGGCATTGTGTTTTCTAGACTTATTAAAAAAGTATTTTATGCATATGCATAGATACATAAGTATCTAATAACATTACGCTTTGTGTTTTCGTACCACATAAATATCCTATATAGCTTGTGAAAATTCCTACAGGAGGTATGAAATATATCAGCGCCAATCCGCATTGCAGCAGCGTAGAGTATGCTCTAGGTCTTCTCGATACAAGGAGAGCTCAAGAGAAGTCAACCAGTCTTGATTTGGTTCACTTCTGAATGAAGCGACGAGTACGTCCGAAATTTGCCCCGAGTAATTTTGCCAGCAAGGCTGTAGTTACTCAGGTAAAAGATTACAGGAATAAGCAATAAAACATTATACTACGAACTTCATAATCTTATGGCACTTGCGCCGCAGCAAAATTCTGATTGCTACATTTTATAATGACCAAAGACATGGGAACATTACCCGAAACACAGTTTGTAACTAACTCGGATATCAGAGTATTAAATAAATTTAACATGTAAAATATGTCTCAATATAGTTTATTTATAATATCAGAATGTCAGTCAAACAATTTTCTTAAATTTCATAACAATAAGGTCAATATTAACCGGCCTTATTGGGGCTCCCTGCCAAATCAGGCAGCTCAGGATGACACCGAAGATCTCGTCGCATGCCGGCAGGAGGTTTGAGTGTCAAATCTTCTTTCATGATCATCTTCGCACCGTCAAATCAAGTCATAAAACGAATCCCTAAATAACGTGTTGTGTATTCACAAGCTCGCCTCAACTGCAAAAAATTGAAAACAGTTAGATAAGGTCAACGCCTACTATATTTTAGGACCCTGAAGGTACTAAAGCTTGCCTACTCTAGTTCCAATTAACGTAATTAAAACAGCTAAGGCTTACTAGAATCCTCAAAGCTCCGTAAGATCTTTTGACACTTGGTAAGTCACAAATCAAAGACCGATTTCAGACACAGCTTAATTGGCGACCCTGCAAAGTCAAGCAAAGGTCCTTTGGCAGGCCGGTTGGTCTAGTGGTTAGTGAACCTGACTGCTACACCGAAGGTCGTAGGTTCGATTCCCAGCCAGGTTAAATATTTCTACGATGAGCAGGAACGTTTGTTCTGTGTGTAAATATCTACCTAGATACGTGTGTATTTAAAAACATATATGTATGTTTATCACTTGTCTGATCACCATAGTACAAGCTAATGCTTAGTTTGGGTTCAGATTGCCGTGTGTGAGTTATCCCGAGATATTTATGTATTTATTCATTCAGTTTTAGGGTGGAATTTCCGACAGGGTGAGGTATTTCGTAATGTTAAGAATATATGTTTACTCAGGTCCAAACAGCTTCATGGGGCACCCATAACTGCGGAAGCAATGAGAGTACTCTACAAAACATATATCTTGTATATTTTAACAAAGGCGTCGTCTCATGGCACTCCAGTGGTAGTGGAAGAGAACTGAAATATTAAAATGTTTAAGCTGGCTTCAAGTTAGCAACAGAAACACGTAACAAATATTTCACAGCAAATTTTAATTAAACGACAGCAGCTTGAATACGAATAAAAATAGTGAGCTACATTGTAATATTGATACCATTCTTGATACTTTTCTTCTTACAGTTGTAGGATATAGAACCAAGATCAGAGCGAGATCACAAAAAGTCCTCATTATCAGATATCAACTGTACCGTGTCATTGTACTCTGGTCACGACGAATTAACAAATCAAAAAAATTATTATGTGGCTGAAACTACAAAGAAGGTTATCACAAACCAAATGAACTTGAATGAAAATAAAAGAAAGCCAAGTTAAGAGTTACATATCTAAAGGGCAATAAAAATTTTATTTTAAAATTCTTACGTGAAACAAACAAACTTTTTTGTACTTACTCTGCTGTTTACAAGTACAACTCTAGAGTAGTTAGATTGAAGTAAGATATATTTTTAAGGTACAATATCATGTCTACCCCCATATTTCTCATGATGCTGAATACCAGAACAAAAGGGCACAAGTCAAGCGGGATACAAAGAAACGCTCTCACACTTCTTAAGATCTTTACGCTTTTGTCATACACTTGAGTTTTATTTATTTCATCTCTTCTTTATCGCAACATTATATAAGTAATATACGTTCTCACAACTGTAAGTATGAAATAGAGCTTGAAATTTCCAGCTCGATTATATAAGAATTTCTACTGCCAATATGACATTCACACAGTGAATTTTATTATGACTTGGAAGCTTGTACCGTTAAACTTTTACTTAAACTCTTAAAAAATTTACTAGCTTCCGCCCACGACATCGTCCGCTTGAACTGAAAAAAATTTAAATTTAACAGTAAAATCCCCATTTACAAATACAAACAATGTGATAAATGAAGAACCACTCTACCGATTTTGTGTAAACTTCAC
>DWJZ01006485.1:0-12994 GCA_018249125.1 Asbolis capucinus
AAGTATGATCTGCTGCTACGGTCAGGATGGGTTCCAGACAAGGGAACTCCTCAACACTAACTCCGCAAGCTAACAATTGGATTATGACTTTTTTATGTTACTTCGTATATTTTCAATAAAGCTTGATAATTTTTTTGTTTTTCATCAGTTTGTCTGATGTGTATCTGGACTTTAAAGAAACAACTGAACCGATTAGAATGCGGTTATCACTCATCTATTGTGCTAGATGTGGTTTAACATTGAGTGTTCGACCGATCTATTGATCGACCGATCGAGTGACAAACCGATTGACTATTTGAACGATCTCGTCAACTGCCCTTAGCTATACCTACCAAAGCGAAGCGAAGGTAGTCTTACATCCATGTAATAAAAAAGTATTAAAGGTGATTAAAACGTTATAAGTAAGAAGTGTATCTTTCTAGGGTGGCAAATAGTTGAGTTATCCACCAATCCGCACTTGGACTGCGGGGTGAATGAACATGAATTATGAGCTATTGTCACTACTAAGCTCGGGTCTTCTTCAAAAATCTGAGGGGTTTAGGTGCAGGTTTCCTCACGAGTTTTCCTTCACCGTAGCAAGAGTTAATTAACGTGCTGTTACCTACATATATAATAAGTTATATATATTAATTAATGCTTGACATCGACCCCACCTGATGGAAAATGGCGATGATGTCTAAGGTGTTGGGCGCTTAAGATGTTGAAGATACCTATTCTTTTGAAAACTACAACATTATACTTGGGCGGGAATACCGGCGCAGGCAAGTTATTCCAATCCTTTGCAGTACGTATAATATATATTTTTATTGATTTTGGTTGCATTAGGTTACGTTATTCCAGTAAAATGACCACTTTGCTTACCATATAACTCCGGTACATACTAGGCCATTAGGATATGGTTAATTAATGAGGGCGACGTTGTTGTGAAGTTTCTGTATCGATTTTACATACGTCGTTTTAAAAATTCATAAAACTACACAGCGTTGTGAATAGTAGAATTGAAACGCAGTAGAATAAAACGGTATATCGATACCAAAGTAATTGTATAATTAAGTATAGTGAATCGATTTGCTTTAACTTATGTGGTATTCGAAATTCATATTATTTTAAAAAACAGAAAAGTTTATAGGTACTTTCTCTAAGGTGAAATAAGACTGAAGCCTAGTTGATAGTAAACCTGGCTACTTACTAAGCTAGGGGTGGGGGGTTCGATTTCCGGCCGGGGTGATATTTCCTACTCACGACAAAAAATTGCCCCGCTAATCTGTTATTAGTTTAAGTTAATTTGTGGTGTATTAACTTCAGAAAACTAAAAATCTATGTCGACTGTAATGCCGTTGCAGTTAAACAATACTGATAAATATCTCTACTATTTGTATATACAGATAAGTCACGTTGCAACTCCTGTTGCACACTTAAGAAATTTGGTTTGACTTCTAACCCCTTCATTAATTCACATTAAAACAGAGTGGAGGAGTTTTTACTCTTGTGACCTCGACCATTAATAGTCCCTACCGAGTACAGATCTCTCCACATAACTGAGGAGGCCTAGAGCATACTCCACCACATCTCTGGAGTGCAGATTAGATCTGTGCCGAGTAATAAGAAATTAATAGTTTGAAGCCTGTAATCAACCGAGTTGGATTCTAAGCAACTAAAGAAATATCTTTCCCGGCATGTGACACATCCCAGTTTGGTGTTTTTAATATCCATGGGTAACAGTGATCACTTACCACCACGTGACCTATTTGTTTATTTGTCTGGTTTAAATATAAAAAATTAAGTAATTAAAGAAATATTCAGGTTAACACCCTACTAAATACCTTGCCTATAATAGGTAGGTCAACCGCTCCCCATGTGTCGGCACCCCAATGGACGACACCAGAAGCAAAGTCCGCTGTGAGTACACCAGCAATAGCGGCCAACAACAAAGATGCATCAGCTCGAACATATTTCGCCATCAGTAATCCAGCAGACACACATAATGTGCAACAGAGCACGACACATACCCATTCTTGGAGTCTTTTACCTGTTGAACAATGTATTGTTATTATACCCTCAGGAAATGTAGCCTAGTAGATGAGTAGGGACATTTACTTTTGCTGAGAGGCTAGGTATTTTTATATTTAGATTTGAAAGAGAATTATTTATGTAAATTGAGATAACTTCTCACTTACTAAATAAAAAATAAGATATTACAGCATAGTTAATCTGGTTTGGACTTTTTCTGTCTGGACTTTGTGGTTATTTGATATTTGGTGTCTAACTGCAATATAATATCTCCAAATTTCATTAGCGTTTTGTAGAAAATTTTAGGAACCCTTATAGTTCTGCCATGTAAAAACCTTCTGTCTGTTTGCACTATGAATTAGAAATCCTTTAATAAATTATTATAATCTAGACTCTAAAGAGGTCATCATTATGTTCTAACAAAGGTGCAATATATAATAAAAACTAAAAAAAAGGTTAATATTGTTTACATATAATCATATAAACACGAAAATTATTTTGGTTATAGCAGGCAGGCTCAACCAGCCTTAAAGTATATATTTTTAATCAACATCATCTCAATAAAATTGGTTAGTAAATCTCTGACTAACCATTACATAAAAAATTCACCCTTCTATCTATTCTTCAGTTTTTGACATCCTGATTAATCTTGTAAACAAATGATGTGTCAAGATAACACAAAATTGATTCATTTTACAAAATGTGATATTGCTAAGTAATTGCCGCCCACAATATCGTAATATTAAAGGAGGAATGTAAAAATTTTTAAGAAAACTGTGACATTTTCACCATTAATATATTCATAAGTTTATTCAAGCTGAGATAAGCAGACTATACTATTATTAAACAATCAGATTTACTGACTATCATAGTGTGTGAAAGGCCCCTATACACTTATTTTAATCAAATATTCTTCATAATACTACCATTTAGCTTTAAATTAACAACTTCATGGTTAAATAAAGAATCATACAAAAATATAGTACATAGTAAGTTACCTGGACTATAGAGTTCTGCAAGTTCCTGAGCGCCGCGGTGCCGGGGACCCCAACGAGGCTGAGTGCCGACTTCGCTAGGCAATTGCGTATTCTCATTAGGATCATCTTCCGACATAGAATGCTCAAGTATTTCGCGTTCTGTTTTCACAGGAGCCAATAATGTCGTTGCCATACTACTAGCGTATTCAAATCGTTCACAACCCAAAGTGCTGAGACCATCCCGTTTTGCACAAGGCGGAATTGGTAGTGGTAGAGTCATTCTTTTTAAATAATTACTATGATTGGTGGGCACAATTCACTACGGTATTTTGTATCTAAGTCCAACATTAAATTAATCAAAATTTATCTGATATTAATCCAGTATACATTCTTATCTATCTATTAGACATTATTGATAAATTTGCCAACAAAAATTACACCGTGGGTTTGGAATCACTTCAGCTTTAGCTTTGCTGGCTACTCAATAAAAAAATAATCAAACTGAATAGACATTGTAAGTAGGTAATTGAGGCTTGGGCTCGAGAGTATTGTTGTTATGATATGAATGAATGACAATGACATAGCTATACTTCATATTTGATAAGACTTGACATTTGAATTGAAGTGACTGCTGATAAGTTCCGAAATACGCTAGAGCACTGTAAGGTGTAAGTTAATTACAGTGCAGTGCGAAACCCATTCCTGTACTCTTGGCTTATGGTTACTATTTAAAACGTATCGCAATACACGCTTTTGGAGTCCTTTATTTTATAAATTAATTATGACATTTGAATAAATACCCATGGATGCACGATAATAAATTTCATCCTTTACCAGCTATTGTATCATTCAAACTATTGTATTCACACTTTTGAGTTAAACAAAATTTCTTTCAATTATTCATTTTCGTTTTTTACCGTCAGTATTTTTGCATGGCAATTAATTAATTAAAATAATCACAAGATCAAGGAACTGAGAAAACAGTTTATCTCAAATGCTCATTGGAAATAAAGCAACGATTTATGATGTAAGTACAAAATATTGTCGTATAAAACGGAACAAATGGCTCCCAGTAAGAAAAAAGAACACTAAAAAGTAACCGATAATACAGGATTGGTGCTAAAAATGTAATTTGTTTTTATTTGTACTGAATATATTCATGTTAAAATTTGCGACATTAAGTAGGTATAAAAAAAGGTAATTTAAGGAAGCTCGTGGGACTTTGTTGAAACTTCCTCTAAAAAGCATCGTCCAGTTTTAAACCCCAATATTTCCTTGTAACTTCCTCATTAGTTCCTGCAAACTCGCACTTGCTAAACCTTTTTGAAACATATATTTTATCTAAGAAAAAGAATAGGCACTGTACCTACCCATTTAAAATCACAAGCAAATAAATTGTGAAGAGTAGTTAAAAGTTGACATTATTTGACTTTGGTGAATCTGAATTAAAAAGAAAAGCCTGTAATCTGTAGAAACGAAATTTGCATCAATAATTTATTATATTGTAACATAAATTATCCATGTTCATTAGTACTTTAATGAATATCGAGTGTCGAAGGGTAAAAGCAACTTTTTATGTAAAATAAATGTTCAATACTTTCCTTTGCTTGGCTATGCCTGAATTTATTTTATGTAATAGGAAACAGTCTTATTATGTTATTTCTAGGACGCCCCAGTACATCATGAAACAATTAGTTTGTTTATAGAAATGTTTTATTAATTGCACGTGCAGTACCCACAGAATTTCACATGTCATGTAAATGTGTACCCACTCATGTTCTACTCAATATATCACGCTGAAGCGATTTGATTTAGGAAAAAATATTTCGGTACAGATATATGTACACCTACTTAGCTACATTCATGAATGCCAGATTACATGAGAGCTAAAACTGCTCGCGCCTGCGCCTGTGATATAAATAGGTCGCGCACTATGACTGAGACGTGTATTAGTTAAAATCGCATCTCCACACTGATTGAGTTGTTGTGTATTTATTATGACTTTAAATTAAATAAGTTATACAAAATCTTCAAAGTTAAAAAGAAAAACGTTATCAATAAACATTTTATTTGATTGATACTTCAGTCTGTTTAAGAATATTTTATGGTACGTATAAGTAGAATGAGCAGATACTAGCTACCAACCTATGTTTTAGTACTAAAAATACTCTGCGTAATTTATTGGTAATATCAATACAAAATATGTTTTTTATATATTCGTAGACATAATCTAATAAAATTTATTTTAAAGTTAAATGATATGAATATTTGCATTACAAGATCCAGTTTTATGAGGACAACGTAGATGGTGTAACACAACTAAATTTAGTAGGTATATACTAAACATGCCTGATTATTTTGAGCCCAGAAATCTAAGGGGCATTTTGGTCAAAACAGATTTAACTGTTCATATATAAAGTAAAACATTCGCTATTTAAGCTACGTATCGAGGAAAATAAGTTCAGATTTCAAACGTAAATACGTATCTACTAAGTATTCCTCGCACTTATTATGTGACCGGTCAACATAAATAATGAATGATGGATGGATTTATCTCATTTTGTGTATTAAAAAAGTATTTTAATAGGATAATAACGTAACTAAGTACTAAAACCTTAAAATCTTGTACCTTTTTTATGTTATTGAGGGGGAAACCTTCAAAAGGTACCCGGAGCCTTGGGAGCCACTCCGGATTATGTGGGATTTGAACCGCACTAAAACCCCCCCGGTTCTTCAGCACTACGCGGAGGACTCCGGGATCTCCAAAGGAACGCAATCGGGGTCCTCCTAGCGCAGTGCCCAGTGTTAGGATCTTCTCGTATGGGATCCATAGTCCGATACCTGGTCTTCCCAGTTTGCGGCCACACACACCGCCGTCCTTCCGGGCGTTACCGTTGGGTGGTTCGAGCTCCCTCTCTGGCCGCCCGCAACCCCGAAAACCCCCTTTAAGTCGCCTGTTACGACAGGCAGGGGTTACCGTACCTCGTATTTTATTCCCGAGCTACAGGGACAAGGCGGTGGGGCTATAAGCACGTAAATCGTGTACTACATGTATCATAGGTAGGGGTAATACTTGATGAGTAGGCGATGCACTACCTGAATCTTTCTTTTGAGGTATGAATGAGTATGATGATCAATTCCAGCAAAACTACAACTTATCTGACATTCAAATATCTATTTAACAGATGTGAGATATGACCGGAGTGTGTAGTCCGGCTGAGCTGTTCAGTCTTGTATGATTTATCTTGATCAGACTTGTTAATTTCGTTTGAAATGGAGTTGTTAAACTGTGTACCTATTATTGTTACAGATCATAAACTCATCATTATGAATTCATCAAGATATAAGCAACCTAGAACACTAGAATGTTTGGCTTTAAAAAGTCTTGGTGACTGGATTGCTAATCAGGCAGAACTTCAAATGTTGCCTATAGCATTATTAGCTCAACAGAATCCAACTGAAGCCCAGATAACATTATCTCGCAACGTAGAAAATATACGTTGGTACCTAGACTACAACGTACCATGGATGGTCCATGATCAGTTGGCCAATGAAGCTATTCGAGCACTTACTGATCTTTGTGAAAAAACAAAACGCTCTCTAGGTTTTCGCGGGTCAATGGGAAAATTTGTAAGCCAAATGAATGTGGTAGTAAAAATGACAGAGGTGTTATTTACAAAAAATTATAAAGTCGTATCTATTGACACGATACCAAAAATGATGCGTTCTGTATTTTATTCTAAGCTTCAGATGCTTACAGGACTGGTTTATTTAAACTTGGGTTCTCTTTCTGGAGGTTGGAAAACTTCTGATATGGAAACTGCAATTATACAATGCTTGAAAGATCTGCATCATCTTAAGTACCTTGTCATCAATTACGACTGTACTGATAGAATTCTTAAGTGTATAGTAGATAATTGCAAAAACATAAGGAAACTTGATTTGTCCTGTTCCAAATGTGTAACAAATGAAAGTATAGACATTATTACTAAATTAAAATGCCTGAAAAGTGTGCAATTGTATCATACATTTGTAACATGGGAAGGTTTTGTAAAGTTGCTACTTAAAAGCTCTACGTTAGAAGATATTGGTAGATGTGATGAAATAGGAAAAGTTCTCGAGTACATTCGCTTTACAGATCCAAAAGCTGGCCCGTTTCATTTGAAAACCTTTGTCAGTCGTTATGCGACAAGTAATCATTTACAGTTGGCCATTGAAATGTGCCCTTTTATCAGAAACATGACAGTATTTCATAACACTTTACAAAGCGATCTCATGGCTCTAATAGGCTTACAAGATTTATGTGAATTAAAATTACTGTCGTGTGATTTTTACGCTGACCAAATAAAACAAGTGTTACAAGTAAAAGGATGCAATCTTGTATACCTACATCTTGAGCACGTTGATCAAATAGATCTAAATGCGTTAATGTATATTAGTCAAATGTGTCCACTGCTTGAAACGTTAACCCTTTATAATTGCACTTTGATACAACACACTTCCTTATACACAAAAAAATTAGAGATATTGCCCTTTAGAAATTTAAAGAAAATTACTTGTGTATCTACATTTACTGATGAACAATTATTGTTTTTGTTGACGAATTGCCTTAATGTTGAATTTATACACTTCGGAACAGCTGTACAATTAACTGATGAATTTATATCGCTAGTCTTAGATAAAAACCCACTTCTTTACCTCAAAGAATTGCGTATAATGCAGTCTGATTTCTTGACAATGTTGTCGGTTGAACGAATTATTCAAACTTGTATGAGTCTTCAGGTGTTCGTTGAACTGGAGAGTTGGACTATGTTAACGGATACTGATAGAGACTATATTAAAAACTACATTCAAATTAATAACTACAATGTCGATACCGCACCTATTAGGAGATATGATGTATGATTTTAAACGCAACATTATTATGTTAATTTTAAATCTAAATAATTCATGACTTCGGGTAAACTAATATAATATTAATTTATCACACTTTAAGTACGTTTACAATATGTGTTATTCTTAATTCGTACGTACTGAAATTTGTCTTAGTAAAGTAGTATTTTTTTTTAATTACCTAAATGGCCAGGTAATAGCTTGTATCGTACGCTTTCTTAGATACCCAAGTAAGTTTCTAGATATTTTAATTATGTAAGCTAGGTACAATATATATACATAATATGTAAGAATAAAATAGTCAATATGAATTGCATTTCATTTTATTCATAATATAACGACAGTACTTTTGAAGCAAAAAACACCATTTGATGCTTGTAAGTGTAAATAAATCTCAACCTCGATATTACTTATAGTAAAAGCGCTAACTTCCTGTTTTTAGATAAGATCTCCATACTTTAGATTTTGTTGTGTCTTATCATGATACTCACATTTCAACAACGGCTTTTTGGATGATTTTTTTTATTTTGTAATCAATATGTCATAGATGTTGCATTACCTGACAATTTTCCTACCTTGAATTCTTGCCATACAAACCACAGATCACACCGCACCACACACCACAGATAAAAAGTTTATGCTTGCATGTCAGTTTTGTCTCTGTCCGGCTTGTCCTACTCTACTGTCAAATACTTGTCACATAACCTTTATCCTATCAAATTTTGTTTGTGTGATCCCTGATAAAAAATCGAGACAATTAAAGTAATATTCTTATAATTAAATCAATAAAAAGTACTTATATTATTAAATCGCAAAAATTTGTTTCTTAAGGATATGGATAGCAAAAATCCTATTGATTACGATAAATCTTTAGAGTATTGGGCAGACGTCCCGGCTACGATTGACGGAGTTCTAGGTGGCTTTGGATTTATATCAACAGCAGACATAGAAGGATCGAAATTGTTCTTGGAGGCTATATTTTCCTTCAAGGAACCACCATCTAATAAGACAGCATTAGATTGTGGTGCTGGCATTGGGAGAATAACAAAGAATTTATTAATACAGTATTTTGACAAAGTAGATGTTATAGAACCGGATGAGAAATTTATTAAATCCCTCCTAGATTATGTTGGTGACGACAAAGTTAAATTAGGATCCTTGTATAAAGTCAGTTTACAGGATTTTAAACCAGAAAAAAAATATGACGTTATTTGGAATCAATGGGTATTAGGATATTTGACTGATGAAGACTTAGAATCATATCTAATATACTGCAGGTACTTATTGAAAATAATTAGAGAATTCTTTAATAATATGGAAAAGTTATATTTTGCGAATGATTCAATTTAATAAAAGCTTACTTTTATTACAGGAATGCATTATCAAGTAATGGTGTCATAGTGGTAAAAGAAAATGTTACATCCACTGGAAAAATAGAGACAGATGAAACAGACTCTTCAGTTACTAGACCTCTTAAACAATACTTAAGAATTTTTAAGAAGGCAAATTTAAAAAGGATTAAGCAATGTAAACAAACCAATTTCCCTACTGGGATATACCCTGTATATATGATTGCTCTTGTTCCATCAGATTGTACTAATTCTCAACAAATAGAAGAGACAAATGAAACAAAATTAGAAAATAAAGTTTCATAGTAAAAATTAACACTTTTTTAAATGAAGTTGTATAATAAAAGGGCCTACTTTCAAATTTGATTGCAAAAGATAATAGTTTTAGATGGTTTTAACACCTTATCTAGCAAAGTTAAAAAAATGCATGCACCAAAGAAGAAAAGTAGCTTGTGTTACTCCAGACAATCTGTGTGCCAAATTTCATTCGGATCTGCTTAGTAGTTTTTGTGTTAAAGAGTCAAAATAGTTTTCAAGTAAAAACTAAAAAAGTTATGCTATGTATTATGGATACAATACAAAGTGCCAGTAAATAAGTTGAAAGCAGGCTCGGCAACGACCTTTCCGGACCTAAACAATAAATAACACATGCCTTTTACACTTTTATTTGAATTGGATTTTACTCTTGGAAACTGCCAAATCAATCTGCACGGTCGCGGTCCAATTTCCAAGTGCATAGAAAATAATGTTTTGTACAAATAATCCGGGTTCATGCAGGTACCCCCGCCAAGTCGAGAAAATGGGCGAGGCACGGCCGTAACAAAATTTTCTCATAATCATTCAGGCAATTTTCGTCCCCCCACGCTTGCCAAGTCACAATAATCGTCGAAATTTAATTCCAAAATTTTATCTGTATTGTGAGTCTAATGAATATTATTAAATGTTTATGTTTTTGAGAGGATTTTTCGGATTCAAACTTTTCCTTGAGCTGCAAGACATTGCTTCTTGACAAATCTCGGAATTGTAACTCAACGGAAAGTGTGCTAAAGGTTTCGATCCTTCTGAAATTGTGAAACAAACGGCATGAATGCCCATTTATATTGCATTCAATTGGAACCTTTTAGGAGGATTGTGGACTAAACTACTGAAAATAACTATGCTTGACACCTGTACGTTTTCCTAGGAAAAAGGACATTGACACCCAGCCAAACAAACATAGAGAGAGAGACGGACAACAACATATCCAGTAAGGAATGCTACCGCATTTTTTTTGAGATGGAAACGTAAAAATGGTTAAGAAAACAATATTTTATTTCTCCTCTTTATTATTAACAACAAATCAAACATGGAAAGTAATCTCATAATTTGGCACACAAGGGTGCCACAGAATCATTAAATGTAAGAAAGCCCTTGCAATATAAGGACCCACAATTGCTGGTGCTAATCAGAATAAACCTTTAAATTTAATAACCAGCTCGACTTAACAAGCCAGATTTTTTCAGTATTTATCGCATTTATAATATGTACTTTTTCCTTTTCGATCACTATACATTACATGTATTGTAGGGTACACCCATGATAACACACATAATAGGTATATTACACATAAAAACTCATGAAATAAATACTACCAGATTACATAGATATCTACAGTAGGTTCAGTCCTTCATTTATATTCATTTCAGCCTGCAAGCTTGCTCATTCAGATTTTACATAGTCTTTTGCTAAATTAGTGCAATAAACCACCTAGATTTCGTCGCTGCTTACCATCAAGCATAATTGTAGTCAAGCACTAATTTGTAAAAGAAAGATTACTATAAAACGCCATAACTATAGGGCCGTACATTGAGAGTCAAACCTCTTCCTTAAAAACACCGAGTGGAGTTTTCGGCCTTCGATCGCTCCCTTCCTACTACCCAACCTTTACCATTGACCTACATCAAATATAGCTCCAGATACACTGGAATTATAAAATTTGATTAAAAAATAAAATAAAATGTTGAAGTCACTGAAATTAAAATGTATACAAAATGTTCCCTTTTTTGTTATACGTTTCACCCTCGTAAAATGGAATACCTGATCATGATATGGCCCACAGACCAAATAAGAAACACTTAATTTAATACCCAATACATAATAAAGAGAAGAGTATCTTTCTACCTAATTTCAAAGAAATGGCTGAGCAAATATTGGAAGGTAACTACACAGATACCTACAATCTTAATGTTTAGGACACGAATATACAAATATTTAGTGTTTGTCTTGAAACTTGTCAAGGAAATAAATAAGTTAAATTCTGATCCAGAATTAAATATTACCCAATATAACAAATTGAGACGATATTCTATATTACAAACGTCGTTAAAGGTACTTTTCGTACATTACATCTCTGCGACTTTGTTAGGGCCGGTTTCCACCAAGACGAAACATACTAGAGAGAAGAAGTATCAACATCCGCTCCGCATTGGTGGGAAACAGTCCTTATTATTCGAAAATTGAATCTAATTATATGCTAATTACACATTCACGAAATTCATACATTGACGTAAGTTTTACACATTATGTTCAAATTTGTCTTTCGACGACGCAATACAGGTAACACGTTAACATCACAAAAACATGGAAATAAATATGCGAATCAATTCATCTTCCCGCCATCGATTTAATAAAGAGGAATGTTTGTGGTCCAAGCACTCAAAACCAATTTCAGTTCAATATTTTAGGTAAATTTAAGTATTTAGAAACAAATTGCTATCTGAATTTGAGAATCTTATATTGTTACTTGAAGATAATTGCAATTATTTTACAACGCTGTACATATGTAAAAATATCGACCATTTAAATATTTTTCAGGCAACTTGCCTTAAGTGGTTGTTACATCATCTCTAAATGAAAACACACTAATAATTGCATTTTATGAAAACAAACGTCTCTACGGTCACACTGGCCAGGCAGGGCTGGAAGACAAATTTCAAACATCCGAACAGAACACCAGTGATACCACATACCACTGATTTATTTATGTTAAAAATTTGCTAATTATCACAGGCAGTGGTTAATAAATAACACTACAATAAACAATAGTATTTACATATGGAGATAAATTAAATAATCTTTAGGTACCTAGGTAGGCTATGTATTTAAAACAAATTATTTCAGTAAAATACAGGTTACAATGAAATAATTATTTCTGAAAGAATAATTTTCTGTATAGGTACCATTTCGATCTGTTGAGAACTTTTTCAAACAATATAAAATTTCATATCAATCAATTGAAAGGATGGTAGTCAAAAAAGCTATGGGCTTCCTCTACTTCCCATACTTCAAATAACAGATAAGGATACACACGATTCATTCAAATAAGTTATTCGGCTACATCACAATATTATATGCTATTCATAAATAACTTAAGTAACTACCTTTTGGTATTCATTTTTAACATAGTACCCGAGCTAGGCAACTCTTTAGGCTAAGAAAATAAATACAGTTCAAACCCCTTTTTATTTTTTTTCAATAACCCATTCTTTGTTTTGGTTGTTTACTAACTATTAATAAGCTTTAATGAAAGGTATTTTCAGTTTTTTTTAATCCATAAAAATTATGTGAACAAAAAAGCGGATACAAATGTCAGTTTTTTATAAAACAGTCTCAATATATGTTTCACGCACTTATATCTTGAGCCGTAACAACTTTTAAATGTCACAATACGCGAGTTTAGTAAAAATAAAACAGCTTTTTAAATTATTGTTTTGACACAAAAGTTGT